>CAJQZJ010034182.1:6751125-6822956 GCA_907164525.1 Lophiomys imhausi | reverse complement strand
TCTCTCTCTCTCTCTCTCTCTCTCTCTCTCTCTCTCTCTCTCTCTCTGTGTGTGTGTGTGTGTGTGTGTGTGTGTGTGTGTGTGTGTATGTATGTGTGTGGAGTATGTTTGTGTGTTTACATTTTTATTTCATATTATTTATTATGTATGTGAGGGCATGTAAGCTTAGAGGACAACTTGTATGAGTTGATTTGCTTCTCCAACCATGTGGATCCAAGGATAGAACTCAGGTTGTCAGGCTGGTGACAACGCCTTCCCTAATGAACCATCTTACCAGCTCTGTGATGTACATTGTTAGGCTCAAGAAATTCCTGCCTATTATCTATTTAATTATTGTTTATATCATATTTTTTATTTCTGGTATCCCAATAGAATATTTCTTAACTTTCAAAATATTTTCCACACATGTTATCTTTTCTATATTTTCTACCCTTCTGCTATTTTCTCATATTTTCTTCTTCATTCCGAAATTATTTCTGTAGCCTTTCGTCCAGTTTTTAATTACTTTAATGTCTAAAATTCTCTGAAATTATCTGCTGAACTACCTGTTTTCAAAGTCCCCATCCTCTGCTTCTTATTTGGTTTCTTTTATAGACTGCATCCCTGATGAATTCTTCATGTTGTTATTTACTTTTTTTATCATGCAACTGAAATAAGATTAAAGCTTATTTAATCCTATAATGAAATGCTCATGAGAATTTTAAAGATTTTGGTCATTATTGTGTTGTTTTTCTTACATGTGGTAATTAGTATTTCACCATATTGCAATTTTAAATTATCTACGAATCTGATGGCACTATTAATCTCAACTTTGAAGTTATTTTCCCATAAATCTTTTAAATAGTCTAACTAGATTTAAATCTTGAATTCATTATCAAAATGAATTTTTGTTCTCCTTCCTGGAAGCAGCCTGAAGTGAGCTATGGAAATATTCCCCTACTTTTGACCCATAAGCCCTACAAAAATGACTCACATTTTTTTTTAATTTGCTTGAGGAACATCCATAAAGCTTTCTGGACCATCAAGGCATTGCATACCTGAAAAGTTGCCAAGTACCTGAAAGACATAATTTTTGAAAAGCAATATGCTATTCCAGTATTATAATGGTGGAGCAGGTAGGTGTATCCAGACCAAAGAGTGGGACTGGACTGTCAGTGATGAATTTTTTGTGCAGATACTTGAAAATATAGAGATTAATGCTGAATTTAAGGATGTAGATATACATTCTTCATCATTGAGCACACCCAGGTGAACAAAACACCGAAGATATGCTGCTCAACTTACATATCTAGTAGATGAATAACCCAGACATAAGCTTTCCACACTAAATCAATAACCCTCATTGAAAAGAAACAAATTGTCCCTAAGTAAGAAGAAGAAGCTCTTGAAAAAAAATTATTCCCAGAAGAAGTTGAAAAAACAAAAGCTTATAATATGTGAATAAATTCAGCATAAAATAACTTGTTCTTTTTTTTTCCTGCCTTTTGGCTCCCATGGAACTTCAGAATCTGTTGAAATTTCATTTCTCACATGTCGTTTTTTTTTTTTTTTAGCTTCTTAGACTTTTGACTGCTGCTTGGGAAAAGATTTGGTGGGAGCCCCCATAGTCCTACTTTGTTCATCCTTTCTCTTGACTGCTGACCCTGCAAGCTGTGACAGTCTCACACCATTGTTCTACAATATGTAGCTTTTACAGTTTAAATTTGCAATGTCCTTCACAGGTTCATGGGGTTTTGTTGTTGCTGTTGTTTGCTTTATGTTGGTTTGTTTGTTTTGTTTCACTAGTTCCCCAGCTGGTGAGGTGGATTTCAAATCTGAGAGTCTTTAAAGAGGTGAGGCCTGAAACCTAAACAAGAACAAGCAACAAAGGAATGATGAGATTGGAAGGAATAGTCTTCCCCAGTGAAAACCACACCTATTTGTTATCCAATATCAAAAGCTCAGTCCTGGAAACATGTACATACACATAACATTATATAAACTGAGACGGTTGTATTTTTATATTTAGGAACACAAATATATATATACACCCACAGCAATAAAAAAGAAAAGAGGCCATCAATAATTTGAAAGTGAGTAAGGAACTACAAGACAAGTGCTATAGGGAGGAAAAGGGAAGAGGGAATGTTCTAATTAATAATATAAAAAATTAAAATGTTTTAAAAATGGAAGTGAAGGTTAACTCCAGGAAATGGGTAACTCGGAGCTGGCTTATGAGCTATGGGCTATAGCATGACCACAGTTCCAGTGTTCTCATTCTTTCTCTCCCCTTCCCTCCCCTCCCCTCCCCTTTCCTTCCCTCCTCTTCTTTCCATTTCTGAGTGCCTACACCACAGTGGTGGGTCCAGCACCATGGTGGGATGCCCTCTTGCTATGCCCCCCATCATGGAGGCTCTGAACTAAAAGAAAACCACTTCACCTTAAGCTACTGCTTTTCTGGTATTTGCCTGTAGCAATGAGAGAAGTAACAAATACATTAGTTGTTCTCAACTGACATTTTCTAAAACAAACTGACTTCAGGAGCCAAAGTTCAAATCTCTGTTCAAAACGAACACCATCTCTTTATGGAAACTTCTCGTACTCAAGCAGAGAAGGTTTCCTGTGATTTTTTTCACAGACTCCTCTGCGTGGCCTATTCTGTTCTTGGGAGAGAACGCAAAACTCCTTGGGGCTTTGTTGCTCTGTTGATTGGTCTGTTGGTCACCTCTGTGCTTATAACTTTTAGTATCTAAACTAGCTCCAAACTTCTTGGTCACTTGACTTGCAGATCTTACTGTATCATAGAAGGTTTCCAGGTGAACAAAGAAAAACCACCTCACACTTCAGATATTTAATCCTCTCCGTATGTGTGTGTGTGTGTGTGTGTGTGTGTGTGTGTGTGTGTGTGTGTATGTGTGTAAAATCAAGTGTGTCAATTGCTGTAACAGATCCAAGATCCCATCTTGTAAATATATATCAATATTTATCTTTTGTTCTAATTTCCTTTGTGACGCTGTGACAAAGCACTGACCAAAAGCAACTTGGTGGCAGGCAGGTATGTTCAATTTACAGTTCCAGGTCATAACCCATCATTACAGGAAATCAACACAGGAAACTTTAAACTGAAACTTAGCAATCAATTATATTTATTAATAAGTATTAACTGAAATATTAGGCAGGCAGAGCAACTGGCAGCCTTGTGGGAGTCTGGCACACCTGACTCGCCTTAGATACCTGTAGGCCTATTGTGGTGGCCTTGTGGACAGCCTGGAGGGGAAGCTGCAAGATATTTACTAATAACTATAAACTGTTATGTTAGTCCAGCTTAATAGCTGGTGGCAGCCTGGGAGGGTAGCTGGTGGGACCTGCCAGGAGGCCTGTGGCTGGAAACCTGTAGGCCTGCCTTAGCTAGGGACTTGTAGGCCTTTCAATCTTAAACCCATGGCAGACTTTTTCCCAATAATTAAGTACACCAAGACCTTTTAATGTTTCAATGCTCAGTCCTTAGTTGGGCAGACTCTCAACTAGCTCACCTCAATTAATCCCAGACCACCTAATTCCAACCAGCCATGTGGCTTGCTGTACCTTCCAGAGTTCTCAGACACATCTGTCTGCTTCTGTGTCTTCTGGTGGAAAGAGAGATTTCTCTCTTTGTAAAATCCAGGGTTTCTTTCTTGGTCCCAGGAAGTCTCACTTTCTTATGCTCTTTCTGCCCAGCTAATTGGCCATCAGTGACTTTTATTAACCAATCAGGGAGTGCCTAAGAAAGGGTGGTAACCAGATCTCTGAGCACTGAAATCAGCCTCTGAGAAACAATGTATTAGATCGTCCTCTAACAGAAACTGGAGCCAAGAACTATTAAATAACACTGCTTGCTATTCCCCCTTTTCCCTTCCTCCTTCCCCCTTCTCACTGTAAGTTAGCTTTATTATTCATTCTAGAAGAAGTAACTTGGAGGAAGAGGCTGTGTTTATCTTACATGTCCATATAACAACTCATCATTACAGGAAGTAAGTGCAAGAACCTGGAGCCAGGAACTATTTATTAAACAACAATGCTTGCTGCCCCCACCCCCCAATTCTCAGTTAGCTTTCTTATTCATCCTAGAACCACTTACCTAGGGATGTTACTGCCAAGAATAGGCAGGACCTTCTATGCCAATTAATAGTCAAGACACTCCATATCTATACACACAGACCATTCTAATCTAGGCAATTTTTTAAATTTTGGCTTTCCTCTCAGATGGCTCTAAGCTGTTTCAAGTTGACAATTAAATTTAACTAGGACACTATCTAGACATCTGTCACTCTTTTAAATTTCATTTAGTGGAAAATAATCTTTAGTTTAAATAATTCTGCAATATGTTGTGATGCATGCCTTTAGTCCCAGCACTTGGGAGGCAGAGACAGGTGGAGCTCTGTGAGTTCAAGGCCATCCTGGGATATATAGTAAGACCCCCATCTCAAAACAAACAAACAGACAAGTTAATGATTATATAATAATAATAATAATAATAATAATAATAATAATTTTGTTAAAATAACAATTATTCATGAAGTATATTAGTAAATTATTATTGTGTTAAAATATATTAACAATCCCAGTATGGAGTACACCTAAACAAATGATATTTTCTGTTTATTTTTGTTTTTTCCTGGGCCATATTAACATTTCTCTATATTTTAAAGATTCTGTAGGACAGGTTGCTGTCTTTAATCTTACTCAATTCTTAAACACTCAGTCAGAGAGAACAACCCATTCATGTATTAACCCCATAATCAGTAACTGGACATTGAATGCAGTCTTCAAGGTCAAGCTTTGTCGCCATTTTCCTCATCTAGTAGCAACTGGATACAGTATCTCAGTGAGTCAGTTGTTCAATGGAACCCACAGAGGGCTGTGGCTCATCCCAGGTGTAGACTGAGATGAAGAGCGAGTTAAGTTTATTCCAGTTCAGTTTTGTTGTTGTTGGATGTTTGTTTAGCAATCTTAGCTTTCAGTGTTATGCACCTCTGGCATGTAGCAACCATGAAATTATGAAGAAGCTAATGTAGTTTTGTTCTAGCTATACAACTGTTTCTTAACAAGCTAAAAAAGATCAAGACATGATAACAAAGGACACAATACACCTAGCTGTGCTCTTGTTTGTCCCAAACTTTGTTTTCTGTGAGTTAAAGCTTCTTCTGTGACTAGCTGCAGACAGATCTCAGCTTGGGCTAGTAACTGGCTGACTTTGATTTGCTTTGTTCTCTGGTTGGGATCCATGCTTGTCTTGGCAGGCCACACTGCCTATTCATGGAGAAATCTCTCTCAAAGCAAACTGGCTATGGAGATGTGGTGGCTGGCTACCAATCCCTAAGGTTACAAGGCTTTATGCTGTTTCTGTTCTGCTCCCTCCTAACCTTCAACACACCCGCATGACCCTTCCCATAACTAACACTCTAGCCACACAAGTCACAAAGAAGTCCCAAACACTCTACTTGATTTTGGATCTATAACAGTCGTGCCATTCTTGGTTCCTGGTCTCTCTGGTAAACAAAGTCTTACTACTCTGTCATCACTCCTTCTTTTACCCATCCTTGAACTGTGAGAATCTTATTTATCATGATCTGACATATGAAAGGAAACCATCCAATCACCTTGTCCTGACTTCCCACAATATCATCATCCATCTATTGACTCATTAAAATTTATTAAATATTTACAATTTTGAGGATTATTCAAGGTAGTACCAATAAATAGTTGCTTTGTATGCAATTAATAACTACAAAAGAGGACCATATAGGGTGAATGAAATACTGGTTAAGAGAAACAGTGAACTTGCATTTTCATTCACAACACACACTGTAAAAAAATTAGTTAAATTACATTGGGTGTCATTTGTAGAAATAATTAATTAAATTGCTTACTAGTATTTATATTGTTGTTAATTGATTTGCTGCTGTTAATCGTTAAGCAGATATTATAAATGAGCACACAGACACCACATGGATTTTAACAAGCCTTGGACTGAATTGAGCAATCTTGGCCCATCTCAGCTAGCTCTTAATTCTATTACCCAAATATGACCCCATATATACATACATCCCCTTGGACTGCCATTCTCCACGATGTGTTGATGTTCCTGGCCATGTGGAATGAGGTTCTTTTTCCTAACCCATGGTGTGTGCCTCCTTCTTCCTGCTTCTGGCTGGAGTGTTTTAGTCCTCTGTCTAAAGCGCAGGCTTCCTGTTCTAATCTCAGGAAGTCCCACCTTTCTCTGTCTTTGCGCAATCTCAGGCCTCAGCATTTATTTAACCAATCAGAGTCAATGTAAGTAACAGACAGCAAACAGGACCAATTAGCATTTAGAATACTTAACACTACCCCAACAACACACACACACACACACACACACACACACACACACACACTCATGGTGGTGGAGTCAGAGGAGGGCAAAGTCATAAGACATCTAAATGCTAGTTTTAGTGCAGGTGTCTGCAGCCATGGCTCTCTATTTGACTAACAGAAAACATACAGCCTAAAAGTAGTTTTGTGTCAGTGATCAATGGCAAGGAATGAATATGTTATTCTGTCCAGGATATGTACACTGACAAAAATCTAACAAGAATGCATGCACATTAATCCAGAGTATAAGTTATGTGAAGGTAGAGTTATTTTTCCTATTTTATTTGAAGTTTAGCTGCTAGCTTGTGAAATCACGCCTGTTACACAAGGAAGGGCTCAATGCATTTTTACAAGGATGAAGTACAGATGAAGAAACATAACCAATGTAAAATTTAAAAAGAGATGAAAGTTTTAAAAGCCCATGCAAATGCTGAATGTCAAAAATTGTAACTTTTTGCAAAATCATAAGTTCCTTCTCATCCCTTTTCATTATACTTAAGAGCCAAAACTCTAGATTTTAAGAGTTCCTGCCAACTTCCTTTGTTGTGCTTTTGAAGGTGCTGGAAATAGTGTATTTCTCCATCTAAGAGTTTACACAGAAGGACCACATGGCTCAAGGATACAGCTGTAAGTTGATGCTGGCCAGGAAGGGTTAAGGGGTTAGACTGAGATGTACATTTAAAGTATGGCTTGTGTCGGGCGGTGGTGGCGCACGCCTTTAATCCCAGCACTTGGGAGGCAGAGGCAGGCGGATCTCTGTGAGTTCGAGGCCAACCTGGTCTACAAAGCAAAGTCCAGGACAGCCAGAGATACACAGAGAAACCCTGTCTCGAAAAACCAAAAAAAATAAAAAAATAAAGTATGGCTTGTACGGCTTGCTAGAGTTAGTCATCAAGAGAAAGAAAACAATAAAGATGACTCCTATAAGCTAGGGAGATTTGAGGAACAGAACACAGATCTCATTGAGACACAATGAACTTGACATTATTATCACCTGGAAAGGCAATATTATCATCTAGATAAATGTACATTAAAATCAACTCAAGGTCACAGCTAAAGATCCACATTTTAGAAGCTCCATTTCTTAATTCTATATATAAATGATTTATATCAACTCTAAAAGATGTTGAGCAATCTGTCAGTGTGTATCATTTTGTCAAAGACTAATTATAACAGTTTGACAGAAAGACTTACCTTTGAAATCCAGTTCCATCTCCAACAATAATATTGCAATTTTGTCTGGCCAGGATGTAGAGAGGTGAACAGCTTTACATGGTTCACCAAATGACTTCAATTTTACCCCATAATTTTCGACTCTGTTTTATTCAATAACAAGTTAATGGTACTCCACTCCAGTATTTCCTAATGGTTCTCCAAACATTTTTCTGTTCTGGCTCTCCTTGCGTGGTCTATAGATCTACTACACAATGACAGGGGGAGACTCTTTCAAAGAGCATTTTCATAAATCCCCAAGGAGTCTCTGTGCCTTTGTTTGCCTTTCATCAATGCTAAAGAACAGAGGGCTAGGAAAACAGCTAAGTCAAGTAGGTAAGGACTTGAATTCTATCCCCAGAACTTGCATCAAAAAGGTAGGCATGGCAGTATGTCTTTATCATTGCAGGGATTATTAAATCCTTGGGGCTCACTGGTAAGTCCGACGAGGTTAATGTTCTAGTTCCAGGCCAATTTGAAAGTTTCCAAATAAAATATAAAGTAAAATATATAGTGGATGGAGAGAAAGCTCGATGGTTAAAAAACACATACCTCTCTTGCAAAGGGTCTGGATGTAGTGCCTAGAACCTGCACAGTGACTCATAACTTCAATTCCAAAGGATCCCATGCCCTCTTCAAATCTCTGTAGGCACCAGGCACACACATAGTACATACATACTCATTCAGGCAAGATACCCATACTCATAAAATAAAGTAAATACATATAATTTTTTTAAATTAAAACAAACTGAAACCAGGTAGA
Source organism: Lophiomys imhausi (assembly GCA_907164525.1). Taxonomy (NCBI): domain Eukaryota; kingdom Metazoa; phylum Chordata; class Mammalia; order Rodentia; family Muridae; genus Lophiomys; species Lophiomys imhausi. The sequence goes on along the minus strand of CAJQZJ010034182.1, from coordinate 6,814,612 downwards.
CAGCACTTGAGGAAATACACCTGAGGGTGACCTATGGCCTCCATATATGCACACATCTGCCTATGCACATACGCGCATGCACACACACAGTTTTCAGTTTTTTTTCTTGATAATTTCATACTTACATATAATGAATTTAATATTTTTCACTTTTCATTCCCTTCTCCCCTTTATTCCTTCTTCACCCACTGAAACACTTCCTCCCAGCATGCCCCCTCCTATTTTCATGACATGGCCACTGCACTCACAAATTCACTGCAGCCATGGTGATTTACACAGGACTCACAAGATAGGACATATCAACATCTTATTGTAAATAGGGAGAATTGGTGATGTGGAGTTAGGAGGGAGGGTGGAAGGATCCATGAGGTCCAACTCTCTCTTGATAAATTATTGACAGTTAATGGTGGCTAAGGAGCTGTCACTTTTGTTAACGATATAGCCACTGATAAGATACCAATGCTCTACTACATAACCTCCTACCCACACTCAAAGAGGCAACTCTAGTAAAATTCAGTGGGACACACACAAACACACATAAAATGGCTTATTATCTTCCTTCATGGTGTATATGGTGTTTTGTTTTGTTTTGCCTTCATTTTATCCTTCCTTATCATGTAATGTGATTCTCCCTTGGTCTCCTTTCTCAATATTATACTTTACTTGCATGTGTGTGTGTGTGTGTGTGTGTGTGTGTGTGTGTGCGCGCGCGCGCGCGTGCGCGCATGCATGCGCAGTTGATTTTATTTAGTAATAAAAAGTCACAATTTTTTAAGGTAAAAGAAAATAAGAGCTAAAGAATTGGTGCTAAAAAAGAAAAGGTAGAATTTGATCAGTGTCATCTCCACCTGGCTAAGAAAATGTCACTATGAGGACTGTGGCAGAGTGACAGGGGTGAGCTGTTTATGCTCTCTACAGCCACAAGCCAGTCTTCTAGTGGCATCTGGTAGTGCATGTGCCAGTCTGAAGACTCTGAGACACCCTCCTAGAATCATAGCTTTGCACACTGTGAGTTTTTGGTATGACTTTTTCTGTATTTCTGCTGATCCACCAACATCCGAAGTTGTTGGAATAGTGAAGGATGTCTAACAATAGACAGAAAGGGACTACATGCCCTCTGCCAGACTTAGGTGGGTCCAGTGAAACAGTGATTTCAATTTCTTTACCAGTATCAAAAGATACCCTGTGATTTGGGAGCCTGGGAGAACCAAATGCATTGTCTAGAAACTTCAAGTTTATCAGGTTCAGAATCAATATCATGTCTCTGACTGGACCCCTTTCTTCTTTCATCAAGCATGTTTTTAACATGTATTTACTTATTTCATGTGTTTGTATATGTATATATAGAAAGAGATAGATATGAATATGATATATGTGTGAGTGTCCATGGAGGCCAGAAGAAGGCATCAGACCCCCTAAGGATGAGTCATAGTCAGTTGTGAACCACTTGTTGTATGTGCTGGGAACTGAACCTAGCTCCTCTACATGAGGAATCAGTGAGCTATTTTGCAGTTCACCATCCGCCCCGAATAATGTTATCCATTTTCATTCACACTGAAAGTTCTTTGGTGTTGAAATTTAAAGGTATCTTTCAGTCCTGAAATTCGGTCACCACAGGCATTTATATTAAAATCTAAATGTCTAATTTTTAAAGACATATTTTGTTTCTAATCATTTATATGTGTGTGTTGGGGAGGTGTGGGCATGTGAGTGCCAGTGCACAAGCAGGCAAGAGGCATTGGGTTCTCTGGGGTTGGGGCTGGAGATATAGGTTTTTGTGAGCTCCCCTACATATGTGTTGAGATCGGACTCCAGTGTTCTCTAAGAGCACCAAGTCCTCTCAACCATTGGGCCATCTCTCTAGTTCCCAGGCTGTCTTATATTATTATTATTATTATTATTAAAATATCACAGTGGTCCAGATTAAACTACAGGACTAAAGAAAAGACAAACAAATCTGGATATGAGATTTAAGTCCCACATAGATGTTGTGCTTCTAATATTAAAGAATTTTAAAACTCTATTAAGAGGGTTAAGCTACATAGGTCTTGTTTTGTCTGTTTGAGATAGGGTCTCACTGTGTAGCCCAGGCTGGTCTGGAATTTAGAGAGCCACTTACCTCTGCCTCCCTACAAATGCAATTAAAGGAATGTACCACAAGGCCCAGTTTAGCTCTATGTGCCATGATGCTCCATTCAAGTTATTCTTCCAAACATAATGAGTCCAAAATTGAACATAGTACTGGAATCTATGAGCAGACATCAAATATTGTCATTTCAGATAAGAAAATAATTTAAATACTCATTAGATTTCTCCAAAAGTTGACAAGCTACTTTCAGCAGCTTCACTATACTCTAAGATCCTTATAAAGCCCAAGAATGATTTGCATCCTGAAAACCAAATATGCACATAATCCAGAAATTAACCTTATTGATTTCATCCATCTAGATTTTTAAAATAAATCTAAAAGAATGAATTTTATTCTTCAAAGCAGAAGGTAATATACCCATTGAAAGAGTTAGGTTGCTAAAACAAATATTCAATAAAAATGCTCTATGGGGGCTCAGAGGGTGACTCAGTAGGTAAAGTGTCTGCTTTACAAGCTGGAGGACTTGATTCCGACCCCCATAAATTATCTAAAAGTTCCCAAAAGAGGACTAGTGGAGCCACATGAATGGTAAGGTCAGGGTGATTCTCCTTGAGATTTACAACATGATGGCACCTGGCTGATGGGCAGGTAGACGAGCTAAGAGACAGCTGAGCTGTCCTAAATAGCAGCATTGTTGACAGGTCACAGACTCCATTTTGGAACCCCACTGCTAGTGTGCTGTGCCCCTCTGTCGGGCACCCAAGCTTCAGCATCAAGAGTACTGGCCCTGGAGCAGTGAAGCAGTTCTGGGCCATTGAGTGGCGCAAGCTGCACTGGGTCATGGTGCTTCTAGTCATGAGGTAAAAGCTGGGCCTGGGACTCCCTTGGATCCACAGGTGATGACCACAACCACATATGTGACACACCAGTTGCAGGGAATCTGGCAGTCACCCTGCCAGCTCTGGCAGGTTGCTCTGGCACACAGTGCTTCTGGCTGAGAATCGAGTGCTGCATCTGTGATTCACAGGGAACTTGCAAGGGTGGACTGTTTGCACAGACTTTTCACCCAGGTTGCAGGGAGACAGACAGACACCCCACCAGCACTATCAGGCTACCCAGGGACCCAGTGCTTCTGACGGAGAAGAGCAAACTGTGTCTATGATTCCTGGGAACTGCAGGGACGGACCTCACTCACAGATTGTCACCTAGGTTGTGGAAACAGCAGAACACCATGCTGGCTCTAGCAAGCTGACCTGGGACAGTGTGCCTCAGGTTGAGAAGTGCAAACAGGGAACTTCAGGGATAGATCCAACCAACAAACCAGTCACCCAGGCTACAGGATCAGTCAGGCATCCTGCTGGCTCTAGCAGGATGCCCGGGACATGGTAATTCTGACTAAGAGGTACAAATTGCATCAGTTATCCCCAAAGATCTGTAGGGGTAGACCTTACCCGCAGACCTGACACCTAGGTTTAGGAACAGCCAGACACACCAGTGGTTCTAGTTTGTAGTCTGTGGCCTGCCTACCCCACTGATCTGACTAGGAACACCAACTGGATCTCAGGAACCTGTAGGTTGGAATAACACATCCCACACCAATCCCTGACCTGAGTACACAGATCAACACAGAAGGAAAAAGTGAGTGGATCACTGAGATCCAGCCCCGAACACAAGGCCTCAACCACCTTGGTGAGAACTACAGGTCACCAAGATTATACAGCCTCCACACCAATGCTCTTTCCTTGGAACCAAGTCCAGTGGGCTCCAGGAATAATCAGTTTGGCACAACTAGATAGCAAAAGGCCAGCAAAAGAACAAAAACAGAAAAAAACATGGAAATATGACTCCAACAAAACTCAGCTATTCTAGTACAAGCCTTGACCATCCCATCACAGCTGAAATACATGAAATTACTACAAAGCTACACTTATGAAAATGATAGAGACCTTAAAAGAAGAAAATTAATCCCTTAAATAATGTAAAGAGATCACAATTCAACAGGTGAGAGTAATTGAAAATTCATTAAAGACATCCCAGGAAAACTCAATCAAACAAGAGAGGGAAGGGGCAAAGTCATTAAAGAAATACAGGTAAAGATAATCAAACTGGAGAATGAAATGAACAGTTCAAGACTTGAAATTGGAAATAGAACTGTAAAGAAAACACAAGCAGAGATAATCCTGGAGGTAGAAAACCCATGAAAGAGAACAGGAACTATAGATGCAAGCATCACCAATAGGTTACATGAGATGGAAGACAGAATCTCAGGCATGGAAGACAAGATTGAAGAAATCAGTATAATAGCCAAAGAAAATGAAGAATCTAAAAAAAATTCCTCACCCATAACATTCAAGAAATCAAGGACTCAATAAAAAGAATGAACCTAAGAATTATAGGAATAGATGAAAGAGAAGATTCCAGACTCCAAGGACCAGGAAACATTTTCAACAAAATCATAGAAGAAAATGTCCCAAACTTTTAGAAAGAGATGCCGGTAAATGTCCAAAAGGCATACAGAACACTAAATAGATTAGACCAGAAAAGAAATTCCTCCCACCACATAATAATCAAAACTCTAAATGTACATAACAAAGAAAGACTATTAAAAACTACAAGAGAAAAAGGTCCAGTAACATATAATAGCAGACCCATTAGAATCACATTTGACTTCTCCTCACAAACTTTAAAAGCCAGAAGTGCCTGGGCAGATGTCCTAGAAGTCCTAAGAGACCACAGGTCCCAACCCAGACTACTATACCCAGCAAAACTTTCAATCACCATAGAGCAAAAAATATATTCCATGACAAACTCAAATTTAAACAATCTATCCACAAATCCAGCCCTGTAGAAGATCCTAAAAGAAAAACTCAAACCCACAGAAGATAACTATACTCAAGAAAACACAGTAAACAAATAACCCTATTGCAGGAAAACAAAAAGAAAGACACAAACACACTACTACCACTACATCAAAATAACAGGAAATAACAATCAATGATCACTAATATCTTTCAGCATCAATGGACTCAACTCCCCAATAAAAAGACATGGCTTACAGAATGGATTTGAAAGCAAGATCCATCATTCTGCTGCATACAAGAAATGTACCTCACCAACAAAGATAGACTTTACCTTAGTGTAAAGGGATGCAAAAAGATCTTCCAAGCAAATGGTCCCAAGAAACAAGCTGGAGTAGCCATCACAGTATCAAATAAAATAGACACTTTCAACCAAAATTAATCAAAAAAGATAGAGAAGGATATTACATACTCATCAAAGGAAAAGTTAAACAAGAATACATCTCAATCCTGAACATCTATGCCCCAAACACAAGGTCATCCACATTTCTGAAAGAAACATTACCAAAGCTTAAACAACATATTAATAGTGGGAGACTTCAACACCCCACTCACACCAATGGACAGGTCATCGAGACAGAAACCAAAAAGAGAAATAATGAAATTAATAGTTGTTATGAATTAAATGGTCCTAACAGATATATACAGAGCATTTCGCCCAAACACAAAAGAATATACCTTCTTCTCAGCACCTCCTGAACCTCCTCCATAATCGACCATATAGTTGGTCACAAAGTAAGACTCAACTGATACAAGAAAATTGGAATAATCCCTTATATCTTATCAGATCACCATGGATTAAAGCTGGACTTCAACAACAACAGAAATTTAAAATAAAAAAGCCTACACATTCATGGAAACTGAACATTTCACTATTCAATGAATAATAAGACAACTAAAGGAGATGAATAGAATAGAAATTGGAAAGGAAGACGTCAAAGTATCCCTATTTGCAGATTATATGATAGTATACATAAGTGACCCCCAAATTTCACAAGATAACTTCTCCACCTGATCAAAACCTTTAGTAAGGTGGCTCAATACAAAATTAATTCAGTAGCCCCTCTTTACACAAAAGAAAAGTAGGCCAAGAAAGAAATTAGGGAAATAACACCCTTCACAATAGCCACAAACAATATAAAATCCCTGGGGGGGGGTAACTCTAAACAAGTAAGTGAAAGATCTGTATGATAGGAACTTTAAGTTCCTAAAGAAAGAAATTGAACAGGATATCAGAAGATGGAAAGGTCTCCTATGCTCATAGATAGGTAGAATCAATATAATGAAAATGGCCATCCTACCAAAACTGATATACAGATTCAATACAATTCCTATCAAAATACCAGCACAGGGGATCCAAGATGGCGGTGGCCTGCATGGACACATTCTGAATGTGGGGAAAAGGGCCATAAAAAGCACAGAGTTATTGGACACTGTGCAAAAACCGGAGGGACTAGACCCGCCAGAAACACACCAAGCCCCCAAGGGACTGTTAAAAGTTCCAGGGCAAGGCTCTTCCCACATCTCTCCCAGACATGGAAGCCACTGAATCCAGGAATTGGGAACTCCCATCTGGAGAGACGCCAGGTAAGATCGACTCTAACACACAGCAGGCAGAATCAGACCCCACACGGGGATCACACACCAGCCTACTAGGCTCCCCACACCTCAGGCGGAACTTATAGCTATTGAGGAAACTTTACGGGCTAGTTAAAGTCTTAGCAACAGCAGAAGCAGGGCGCATGGTGGGAGGTCCACAGCCACGCAGCAGCAGATTAGGTTGAGATCCCACAGGGGATCACTCACTAGTCTACTGGGTCCCACACACCCCACTCGAGCCCTCCACCTATCTAGAAAAGGTTGCGGACCCCTGTAAGCATTGGTGGCCAACTACAGCGGCGCCACGCGGGGCAGGGCAGAGGCACGTGCAATGAAGGAGCCAGGCAGAAGCGCACACAGTGGGACGGGGCAAAGGCATGCGTCCACGGCTAAGGAGCCAGGCGGAAGCCCACACAGGGGGCAGGGAAGAGGTGCATGCCTGCAGCGAAGGAGCCGAGCAGAAGCGAGCACAGTGAAGTGGCAGGGCTGGCTGCACACAGAGGTGCACAGAGGCAGAGCTAGCGGCAGAGGCACACAGAGGCTGAGGGCTCCAAAACATGGAAGCCAGAAGCACGGGGACCATAGCTGTATTCTGGAAAACCCAGACAAATTAGGCGTGGAGCCGGGCCCTCTCAGTCTCCTTGGGGACAACCAGAATCCACAGAATCTGTGCCTGGGCAAACAGGTCCATACCATAAGAACCACTACAGGCTGATAACTCAGTGTGCAACATAGAGAAGTCTGACTTGGGAGCAGTGAAATAATACCAGGCCATTCCTCATTACCTGGGAAAAGGCTGCGCCACCTCACAGTGCTTCAGGCTATTAGAAACATAGTGACCTGAGATCCCCCTGTAAGCAACGACAGATCGCCAAGCAATTCGACTGCTACACCAAAGCATCCCCTGTGGATCCAAGCCCTGAAGACGATGAGAGCAGACAGCTAAACACATCCATATGGCCAAAGGTCCAAGAAAAAAAACAGAAATCAAGGAAATATGACTACAACAACGCAAAACCATCCAAGCTCATCCAATTTGGATGACCTCACAACAGCAGAAACACATGAAAATGATGACAATTCTACATTATAGAAAGTGATAGAGTCCCTTCAAGACGAACTTAAATCTATGAAGGAATTCAAAGAAGCCACAATCTTACAAGTCAAAACAACGAATAACACCATTAAAGAGCTAGAAGCCAAGGTGACTCAGCTTGAACAGAAAAATGACAGGGCAATGAAAGATTTCCAGGCAAAAACAAGCAAACTGGAGAAGGAAATGTACAAAACGAACACTACCATTCAAGACATAAAAATAGAAATGGAAACAATAAAGAAAACACAGTCAGAGTTAAAAGAGGAAATGGAGAATCAAGGGAAGAAAACAGGAACTACGGATGTGAGTATCAAAAATAGGATGCAAGAGATGGAAGACAGGATCTCAGGCATGGAAGATTCAGTGGAAGAAATCAGTACAACATCCAAAGAAAATGAGAAAGCTAAAAAAAACTCTCACCCACAACATCCAAGAAACCAAGGACTCAATGAAGAGACAGAACCTAAGAATTATAGGCATAAAGGAAAGAGAAGACTCCCGACTCCAAGGCCCAGGAAATATCTTCAAGAAAATCATAGAAGAAAACTTCCCAAACCTGAAGAAAGAGATGCCAATAAAAATCCAAGAGGCTTACAGAACACCAAACAGATTAGATCAGAAAAGAAACTCCTCTCGCCACATAATAATTGAAACACCAAATGGACAGAACAAAGAAAGAATATTAAAAGCTGTAAGAGAAAAAGGTCAAGTCACATACAATGGCAGACCCATCAGAATTACACCTGACTTCTCAGAAAATTTAAAAGCTAGAAGGGCCTGAACAGATGTCCTACAAGTCCTGAGAGAACATAGGTGCCCAGCCAGACTACTATACCCAGAAAAACTCTCTATCAACATAGATGGAGAAAACAAGATATTCCATGACAAAATCAAATTGAAACAATATCTAACCACAAACCCAGCCCTACAGAAAATCCTAGAAGGAAAATTCCAACCCAGAGAAGAAAACTACACCCAAGAAAACAGAGGGAAGAGAAAACCCCTCAGCAACTAAACCAAAAGAGGCACAGGATGATCACTTATACCAAACTAATGGTAAATAACAACCCCTGGTCACTAATATTCATCAACATCAATGGAGTCAACTCCCCAATAAAAAGACACGACTTAACGAGTGGATCTGTAAGCAAGACCCCTCTTTTTGCTGCATACAAGAAACACATCTCACTATCAAAGATAGAAACTATCTCAGAGTAAACAGGTGGGAAAAGGTTTTCCAAGAAAATGGACCCAGGAAACAAGCTGGAGTAGCCACCCTAATATCAAACAAAACAGACTTCCAACTGAAGTTAATGAAAAAAGACAAAGAAGGGCATTATATACTCATTAAAGGGAATATTCATCAAGAGGACATCTCAATATTGAACATATATTCCCCAAATACAAAGGACCTACGTTTGTAAAAGAAACGCTTCTAAAACTTAAATCGCACGTCGATCACAACACATTAGTAGTGGGAGACTTCAACACCCCACTCACAACAATGGACAGATCATGAAGACTGAAGCCAAAGAGAGAAATATTGAGTCTAACAGAGATCATGAACCAAATGGACCTAACCGATATCTACAGAATGTTTCACCCAAACACAAAGGAATACACCTTCTTCTCAACACCTCACAGAACGTTCTCCAAAATTGACCACATATTGGACACAAAGATAGTCTCAACAGATACAAGAAAATTGAAATTACCCCTTGTATCTTATCAGACCACCATGGAATAAAGCTGGTCTTCAACAGCAAAAGAATCAACAGAAAGTCTACACACACATGGGAATTGAACAACTCCTTACTGAATGACTATTGGGTCAGGGAAGAAACAAAGAAGGAAATCAAAGACTTCTTAAAATCCAATGACAATGAAGGCACAACATACCCAAACCTATGGGATACAATGAAAGCTGTGCTACGAGGAAAGTTCATAGCACTAAGTACCTTCAAAAAGAAAATTGTGACAGCTCATATTAGCGAATTAACAGCTAAACTGGGTGAATTGGAAAAAAAAAAAGAAGCAAACACTCCTAAGAGGAGCAGAAGGCAGGAAATCATCAAACTTAGGGCTGAAATCAACAACTTTGAAACAAAAAGAACTGTACAAACAATCTATGAAACCAAGAGTTGGTTCTTTGAGAAAATCAACAAAATAGACAGACTCCTAGCCAAATTAACTAAAAGGCAGAGGGAAAGAAACAAAATCAAAAAATCAGAAACGAAAAGGGAGAAATAACAACAGACATTGAGGAGATCCAGAGAATATTTGGGTCCTACTTTAAAAATCTATATTCCACCAAATTTGAAAATCTAAGCGAAATGGACAATTTCCTCGATAGATTTCACCTACCAAAACTAAATTGAGATCATATTAACAGATTAAACAGCCCAATAAACCCTAAGGAAATAGAATCAGTCATTAAATTCTCCCACCCTAAAAAAGCCCAGGGCAAGATGGCTTTAGCATGGAATTCTACCGGACCTTCAAAGAGGAGCTAACACCAATACTCTTCAAACTCTTCCACTAAAGAGAATCAGAAAAAATACTGCCAAAATCATTCTATGAGGCCACAGTCATCCTGATTCCTAAACCACACAAAGACCCAACAAAGAAAGAGAACTTCAGACCAATCTCCTTCATGAACATAGATGCAAAAATACTTAATAAAATACTAGCAAACTGAATTCAAGAACACATCAAAAGTATCATACATCATGATCAAGTAGGCTTCATCCCAGGAATGCAGGGATGGTTCAACATACAAAAGTCTATCAACATAATTCACCATATAAGCAAGATGAAAGAAAAAAACCACATGATAATCTTGCTAGATGCAGAAAAAGCATTTGACAAAATCCAACACCCCTTCATGCTAAAAGTTCTGGAGAGAACGGGAATACTAGGACCGTATTAGAAATAAGAAAGGCAATATATAGCAAGCCAGTGGCCAACATCAAATTAAATGGAGAGAATCTTGAAGCATTTCCTCTAAACTCAGGGACAAGACAAGGGTGCCCACTTTCACCATATCACTTCAACATAGTACTTGAAGTACTTGCTAGAGCAATAAGAAAACAAAAAGAGATCAAGGGGATACAAATTGGAAACGAAGAAGTCAAATTATCCCTATTTGCAGACCATATGATAGTATACATAAGCGACCCCAAAAATTTCACCAGAGAACTCTTACAGCTGATAAACACCTTCAGCAAGGTGGCTGGATACAAAATTAACTCAAAAAAATCAGAAGCCCTTGTATATACAACAAACAAATGCACTGAGAAAGAAATAAGGGAAACAACAACCTTCACCATAGCCACAAACAATATAAAATAACTGGGGTAACTCTAAAGAGCAAGTAAAGGACCTATACAACAAGACCTTCAAGCCCCTGAAGAAAGAAATGGAAGAGGCCTTTAGAAGGTGGAAAGATCTCCCATGCTCATGGATAGGTAGTATCAACATAATAAAAATGGCTATCCTATCAAAAGAAATATATAGATTCAATGTAATTCTGATCAAAATACCAACACAATTCTTTATAGACCTAGAAAGAGCTATTCTCAATTACATATGGAACAACAAAAAGCCCAGAATAGCTAAATCAATCCTGTACAACAAAAAAGCATCTGGAGTTATCACCATCCCAGATTTCAAGCTGTACTACAGAGCAATAATAGTAAAAACAGCATGGTATTGGTATAGAAACAGGACAGTAGATCAATGGAATCAAATTGAAGACCGAAAAATGGACCCACACACCTATGGCCAACTAATTTTTGACAAAGAAGCCAAAACTGCACAATGGAAGAAGGACAGCATCTTCAACAAATGGTGCTGTTCCAACTGGAAGTCCACTTGCAAAAGAATAAAATTAGTCCCATACTTATCACCTTGTACAAAACTTAAGTCCAAGTGGATCAAAGACCTTAACATAAGGCTGGTCACACTAAATCTACTAGAAGAAAAACTGGGAGAAACCCTCAAACTCATTGGCACAGGTGACAACTTCCTGAACAGAACACCAACAGCTCAGGTCTTGAGATCAACAATCAATAAATGGGACCTCATGAACCTGAAAAGCTTCTGTAAGGCAAAAGACACTATCATTCGAACAAACGGCAACCAACAGACTGGGAGAAAATCTTCACCATCCCCGCATCTGATAGAGGGCTAATATCCAAAATCTACAAAGAACTCAAGAAACTAAATGCCAAGAAACCAAATAATCCAATCAAAAAATGGGGGATGGAGCTAAATAGAGAATTCACAAAGGAGGAATCCCTAATGGCGGAGAGACACCTGAAGAAATGCCTAACATCCTTAATCATCAGAGAAATGCAACTCAAGACAACTCTGAGATTCCATCTCACACCTGTCAGAATGGCTAAGATCAAGAGCTCAAATGCTAGCACATTCTGGCAAAAGTGTGGAGAAAGGGGAACCCTCCTCCATTACTGGTGGGAGTGCAGGCTTGTGCAACCACTATGGAGGTCACTATGGCGATATTTTAGAAATCTTGGAATAGCTTTGCCTCAGGACCCAGCCATACCACTTCTGGGTATACATCCAAATGACTCCTCATGGAATCATAGGAAGTCTCCTCATCTGTGTTCATAGCAGCCTTATTTGTAATAGCTAGAAACTGGAAACAACCCAGATGTCCCTAAACTGAAGAAAGGTTTAAAATACTGTGGTACATCTATACAATGGAATATTACTCAGCTATCAGAAACAATGAAATTATGCAATTTGCAACCAAATGGATGGAACTAGAGAAGCTCATCCTGAGTGAGCTAACCCAGACTCAGAAGGATGCACATGGCATCTATTCACTTATAGTAGGATTTTAGCTATATAGTACAGGATATCTGTACTACAACCAACACACCAAAGGGAACATGGACATAGACTTTTTTTTCTTTTTCCTTTTTCTTTTCCTTTCTTTTTTTGTTGTTTGTTTTGTGGGTTTGTGGGTTTGTTGGTCTGTTTTTTAGTTTCCCTTCCTAACAAGGAGACACCTTTCACTGGCAGTACTGCCTCATATGCCCCCAGTGTATGTAGAGGCTCTTGGCCCTCATATGACTCCTGAACTGTGGTGAGGGACTGTTATGTAGGGACACTCCACCCCAGAGGAACAAGAAGGAAGGATTAGGGGGTAGAGGATGGGAGGGGGGGGCTGGGAAGGGGGGGAAAGAGGACATTATAATGGAGATGTAACCTGAAGCAACAAATAAATAAATTTATTAATTAAAAAAAGAGGTAACAGGTTTAAAACTCGATAAATAAATTAAAGGTTACAGCCGTTCAACCTGGTTTTATAAACCTCTAAGAGTAAAAAAAAACTTAGAGCTAAGGTAAAATACATGAAATGTGTGGTTTTAGCCCATGCCTTTAACTTCAGCAGAGAAGGGAGGAGCACTATAGAGTTAGTTGTCTTATAAATTCTAGAGTTACATGGAACAGGGTGGTGATGGTGCACACCCTTAATCCCAACATTCAAGAAGAGTACACCCTTAATCCCAACACACTAGAGACAGAAACAGGCAGATCTCAGAGCTCAAGGCTAGGATGATACAAAACAAACTCTAAATAGAGAAAAATTTTGATCCAGGAGTGGTGGAGCACATCTTTAATCGCTTCAGATGGGAACCACAGGTCTTTGATCCCAATACTTAGAACGCAGAGACAGACACATAGGATTTGGAAGAACTTAAGTTTAAAAGCTACCTACAAAAGGCCTACTCAATACAAACAAATTGTGATTTGAGATCTCAAAATATATACACTAAAGGATTGTTTACCTCCAAAATAACAAAGTAACTTCTTCTTTAAATGAGATTGAAAGATAATACTTTATATATTGTCAAAAAACAAATTTGCTTCACTAGATATATTACCTGACCCCCCCCCCCAACAAAAAAGGTAATTGTCCCAGAGTTAGGATTAGGGCAGGGCTCTGTTCTTATCTTTCCAGGAGATTTAATGCATCCATTCAAGGAATCCAGGGACAACTGGACAACGGAAACCTCAACAGAAAACAGATCAGACACCAAAGAAGACGAGTGGCCCAGATGATCCAGCCTTGAAGACTTCCTCAACAACTGTTTCCATCAAAAGTCTACAACCACAACAACTCAAAATCGCTAAGATCATTCAGCTCCACAGACTGCCCCAGTCATAACTTCAGTAAAGCCCTGAAGATCAGCTTCTGTCTACAAACTTCTTAGGACATCTAAACAGCTGAGAACAAAAGGACTGAACATAAAAGGATTGTATTAACATTTTTGACCATTTTTTCATTCTGGTTTGGGCCCCAAACAGGTTTACTATGACCCAAATCAGCAGGAAGTCATTTTAAGAGAGCGACATCCCATGCCCAGAGGGTGGGGAGGATGTTTCTCCCCCCCCCCTTTTTGGTTATTTGATGGATAAAAGAAAACTTTGTTATTTAGGGGAAGAGACTACAAGTTGTTAAGTGGTCTTGTTAAATGGGGTTTGGAGGTTAGACCCAGGGACTTCCTTCTTTTTCTTTTCTGTATTCTTCTTTCTATCCTATGTAGGAGTGCACAGACTTGAGAAAAATGGGACATAGACATAGTATGGGAAGGACCAAGAAGAAGGGACAGATTATTGAATATGCCCTTATACCTTTATATATTGATACAAAATTAGTATTATATTTGGCTAAAGTGGTATTGACCATTGTATATTGTGCAAAATTAAGATTGTATTGGACTATATTGGTATTGATCTTTGTATATTGATACAAAATTAAGATTATATTTGGCCACAATGGTATTGACCCTTGTATATTGATGCAATATTAAGATTGTATTGGGCTACACAGACATTGATCATTGTATATTGTTACAAAATTAAAGGTAATGCTTCTTAAAGGTATTGTACCTCGTGATGCTTAAAAATGAAATGTGAAGCTCTGGCCTCTTGATACCAACCATCTTAAACCATTAAGGATAGTTAAGAAATACAAACTCCTAGTCATGCAAGCATGTCATTTTGTTAGCTACTATGATAGTCTATCATAGATATTCTCTAAGCTACTCAGAAATCAAGTTGTTAAGAGACAAGCAACATTTGCTTATCTAAATACAAGAGATAGGGCATCTTCAAAAACCTCAAGAGATCTGCAGAATATGCCATTCAAAGATGTTTTCTTAAATTAAGATTTTTTGATATCGAGACATGTCAGCTCCTGACAGCACCCCCTATTCTACTCCAAGTAGAAGATGAGCATCGAAGAATCTCCAGTGTGAGATGGTTGAATTAGTGGCAAGCCTATCTCTCGGCATGAAAAAACCTCTTGCTTCAACTGTAGACAGACTGCTGTCCAAAAAGGACAAAACTTGGTAGCAGGTAAGTCGACAGCCTAGCTCTGCCAAGACAGAGTAGGTAAGTCCTTCATAATTCCTGCTCTACAATCAATATCTGTCAGAGAAATGGGACCAAAAGGCTGAAGATTGATGCTGTAACATATGGACAGAAAACGGGAACTGTCCAGGCAGCCACTGATAAGTCATTTCTTAGTTTTGGAAGATGCAGGCCCTGTACTTCCTAGATAATCAGGTATATTTATCCCTCTCAGTTCTCTGAGGTGGTTGAAGAATAGATAGCTAGAGTCTCATAGTTAAATTTTGAGTTGTTTAGGAATCAAGAGGGTATTCTGGATCTAAGAAGATGTTTTTAAAATTGTGATGCAAGTTAGTATGAAAGCTGAGTCAGATATAGAATTTTAAACTCATGGAGATGGTTAGATAGTACAATGTTAAAGTCAGGGGCCAAATATGTATGGACTGGACATTGGGAATGTATGCTAAGCCATTTAACTCTCATAATTGTGGTGTATTTATTTCTGCTGTTTTGTATAGTATTTACTAAGAGAAGGAACCATTTGTTGGACTGAAAGGGGAAGCTGTTGGGGGGAAGAGGGTGGAAGGGTGGGACAGAAGGGGGGAGTAGGGAAGGGATTGTGACTGGGATTTAACTTGAAATAAAAAAAGAAAGTATAAAAAAACCTAACCCATTTAAAAAAAAAGAAAAACCATTAATGGATAGACTATTGGGTGATTAACATTTTAATGTTAAATGTTAACATTTTCATTTTGACTTTTTACTTTAATGGATTATTCCAACACCTGACACCTCCACTCACTCTCACTCAGCTGATCTGATTTCTTGCCGGATTTACTGATAAATGCCAAAGTGAGTGACAGAGGCTTGAACAGGCGTCCAGTCTAGTGAGTCCCAGACTACATACATCATAATCACCCCCTACACTTATAAATGATAACTATTTCTGAAATATACTCAGCTATTCCTATCCATTTTTGTATTGCCCCCAAAATAACAGGAATTGTTAGGAAGATTATAAAGATTATAAACATATGAGCAGTTAAGCCAATTACAATACACTTTGAACCATTGCATCGAAGTAGGGAGCAATAGAAAACACATTAAACTGTATTATGCTTCAATGAAAAAAAAGATAATGCTGTCTTACAGATACTTTTAGGAAACCTCACTAGATAATTCAAAGTAGCATGCTATCTAGGCAAGTACTGCCTCAAATCACCACTATTGTCCTGTGAACTGGGCTCATCCATTCAGTAAAATTATCTATCAATCAATTCCAAGAATCCATAATTTGAAGGAGAAAAGGGGTTTTAAGAGGATCATCTATATCTTGTGTAAACACATAATTATCGTACTAACTGGAAGCATTGTGGACAGTAATTGATTATTTGAAAGAAGTAGTTTATAGCAAAATTGGAACACAAGGCGGGCATAGCTCGGAATTTGAATACCAAATAACATGCCTATTTCAAGATTGTATATACATGTAAAATCAGAGATGTTTGCTGTATGAGTTAAAGCTATGTACCATCACATGAAAAATGACTCTGAATTAATTAAAAGATTCAGTTTCACTTCACTTAAGCTCTGTTAGTAAATAACAGGGATAGAATGGGGGCAGACTGTCCACACTTACTATCATAGGTTCTATCATTCCTAGTGCATCAGCTAAATATTACTAACGTATGCACAGTTTCACTATTAAACACACTTTCACAGTCAAAAAAAAAAATACCAGCACAACAGACCTTGAAAGAATAATTCTCAACTTCATATGAAAAAAAAAACCAATAGCCAAATCAATCCTGTACAATAAAAGAACATCTGGAGGTATCACCATTCCTGAATTCAAGCTATACTACAGAACAATAGTAATTAAAAAAGCATAGTACTGGCATAGAAACAGACCAGTTGATCTTTGAATTGAATCAAAGACCCAGAAATAAATGCACACACATACAGTACTTAATTTTTGGCACAGAAGTCAAAACTGCATAATGGAAAAAGGAAAGCACCTTCAAAAAATTGTGCTGGTCTAACTGAATGTCAACATGTAGAAGAATACAAATAGACTCATATTTATCACCTTGCACAAAACTTTAGTGCAAGTGGGTCAAAAAACTCAATATAAAACTGGACACATTAAATCCAATAGAAAAGAAATTGGGAGAAAGCCTCAAATCCCTGGCACAGGTGACAACTTCCTGAACAGAACATCAATAGCTCAGATCCTAAGACCAACAATCAGTAAATGGAACTTTGTGAAACTTACTTCTGTAAAGCAAAGGACACTGTTGTTAGAACAAAATGGCAGCCTACAGATTAGGAAAAAGTCTTCACCAATCCCACATCCAACATAGGGCTAATATTTAAAATTTACAAAGAACTCAAGAAATTAAACACCAAGAAATGAAATAACCCACTCATAAACTGGGGTACAGAGCAAAATGAGAATTCACAATAGTCATATCTAATGGTTGGGAGACACTTGAAGAAATTCTCAATATCCTTAGTCACAGAAAAGTGCAACTCAAAAAAACTCTGAGATACCCTCTCACACCTGTCAGAATCGCTGAGATCCAAAACTCAAGAGACAGCACATGCTGACAAGGATACAGAGAAAAGGGAACACTCTTCCATTGTTGGTGGGAGTGCAAATTTGTACAACTACTTTGGAAATCAATCTGACGATACCTCAGAAAATTGAGAATAATTCTACCTCAAGACCCAACCACACCACTCCTGGGCATATATCCAAATGATTCTTCATCAAACCACAAGGACATCACATTGGCTCAACTACGTTCATAACAGCTTTACTACTAATTAGATAGAAACTGGAAACAACCCAGATGCTCCTCAACTGAAGAATGGATTAAAAAAAAAAAAAAAAAAAAACCTGTGGTACATTTGCACAATGGAATACAATTCAGCTATCAGAAACAAGAAAATCATCCAATTTGCAACCAAATAACCAAATGGATGGAACTAGAAAAACTCATCCTGAGTGAGCTAACCCAGACTCAGAAAGATACACATGGCATCTCTTCACTTATAACTGTGCCTAATAGTACAGGATAACGATCCTACAACCCACAGACCCAAGGAACAGGAACCTAGCATAACTATCCTATGAGATATTCCACCCAGCAGCAGAACAAAACAGATGCTGAGACACACAGTCAAACATTAGGAGGAACTCTGGGAGTCCTATGTAAGTGAGGGAGGAGGAATAGAGACCTGGAGGGGACAAGAACAACTCATGAAGAGCAACAAAAATCAACCAACTCAGGCCCCTAGAGGTTTACAGAGACTGAAACACTAACCGAAAAAAAAAAGAAAGAAAGAAAAGAAAAACCTTAGCCTAGACCTACCCTCCCCCTATACGTATATAGATAATAGGCAACTTAGTGTTAATACAGATCCCTTAACAAGTGGAAGGAGGCATCTCAGTCATGGACTCTTTTGCCAGTTAGAGGGACACTTTGCCTTATCTGGGATGCCATGTCGTACCCCTAAGTAGGAGGAAATTCTTAGTCCTCATGTGTCTGAAGAACTGAGGGGGGTTGATATATGCGGCACCCCCTCATCCAAAGAGAAGGATAGGAGGGAAAGGGGAAAGCTGGTGGGAAGATGGGACCAGGAAGGGAGTAGGGAGAGGACTGTGATCAAGATGTAACTTGAGTTTATAAATAAATTATAAAAAAAATTTAAATGAGCAGGGGACTGTTATGCAAGGACACCCCACTCCAGAGGAGTGGGATGGAAGGGATAGGGGGTAGAGGGTGGAAGGGCGGACATGGGAGGGGTGGAAAGAGGACACTGTGATGGAGATGTAACCTGAACTAATGAATAAATACATTTTAAAAAATTAAATGAAAAAATTAAAAATGAAAACAAAAAATATAACATGTTAAGATATATTTGCTATATTTAGTCAATCTATTTTGAAGCACTGAATTTTGAAAATTAGATGACTTAGCATATGGTCCAAGAATATTATAAAGGTAGAAGAATACAGGACATTTGACAGTATATATATTTGAACTTGTATCAGAATCCACTGAGAATGAGAAGAAACATAACATGCCCATAAAAGATGAGCATGGTTAGAAGTTGATTTGGAAGCTGAACGTGTTATTAGTTGTACCATAAACTCTTTTAGGAGGTCTTGGTTCACATAATTCTTATTTTTCTTTATGTCTCCAGTAGAAAGCTCAGTATCTTCTTTATAAAAAAAAAGATTGATTCAGTTTTTATTTATGTGAAAGATTGTATTGCTATGTGTGTGTGCACATGCAGGTGTGCACATGTATGCAAATCCTGTAGAGTTCAGAAAAGGACATCAAATACCCTAGAGCAGGAATTTCACAAGTCTGTGAGGCACCTGACATCGGTGCTAGGAACCAAACATGGCTCCTTTGGAAGAACAGCAAGTGTTCTTAACTACTGAACCATCTTCTCAGGCTACCCTAAACAAGTATCTAAAACAGAGCCATTTACATATTGTTCCAGTTTGTTGAGCTTTGAAATACTTGAGTAATACCAGCTGCAGTGGAAACTGTAAAATATTGAAAAGAACACTATGGACCTCACATTATACACCCCAAAACAGCAATCCCCCATCTTATAAAATCTTTATAAGGGGGAATCATATCCATATACTTTGTGATCTATTAGCTGTAAATATTGCTGTGTACTTTGTCTTCATGACTTTTCTGCTGCAGCGACTCAAAACCGCTGGCTCACATCCAGTTAGTATAAGAGATTAACTTTATCAGAGTCTCTGAACATAAAAGTGGAGGCCGATTCATGTGACTATGGTCAGAGTACCATAGCCAATAGACAAAGAAAAAAAAATAACAAAGAAACAAAGGCTACCTCATTCATGGCAAAAGTCCTGCTCATGAACACAGCAGGCTTTGGCAATAAAGTCAAATAAACCTGGCAGAGTTACTTGAATGTGGTCACCAACATCAATCCCAGTATTTTCTTTTATGGGACTGGAACAGTGAGTGCTGATTAGATAAAGACCCCAAATACCATAGGGTCTTAGAAGAAAACATTTCTCATCATCGATGATGAAAGACTACTAGAGCATAAGACCTCATCTCTAGGCAGGTGGCTTACAGCGAAGCAGAATGCCTGCGTCTTTTTTTGGCTTGCTTCTTTGGTTCTTATTTTCTTTGGTTTCTTATTTTCTGCTGATTTCTGTCTATCAAAAATTATTAGATAATCAAAAATGCAGTGATTTTTAACTTAAGACCCCTGTTTGGTACAGAATTAACAATGGCAGGGACATATCTAATATAGTGATTCTCAACCTGTGGATCACAACCCCTTTGGGAGCTGCATATCAGATATCCTGCATATCAGATGTTTACATTATGATTGATAACAATTGCAAAATTACAGTTATGAAGTAGCAATGAACTAATTTTATGGTTGGGGGTCATCACAACATGAATGACTATGTTGAAGGATCATAGGATAAGTAAAATTGAGAACCACTGCTCTAATGAAAAGATGCTGAGCATGGGTGACTCCACAGTTGTGACTCCTGGGACTCTGACATTCTGCATACAACACTAAGATGTTCCTGTGTCTCATCTTGTATTTTACTTTTAGAAATTCTATCATGAAATACAGGAGTGTGCAGTATTCACTCTATGTAGTTCTAATGAACAATGGCAGGTACCATAAAGACTATGCTAGATATGTGCTGAAGGTAGTTGTGGGAGACCATACCCTTACCATAAGTTAAAATAAATATTTGTCTCTTAAGTTGCTTTCATCAAGAGTTCTGTCACAGCAATGGGAAAAGTATTTTACAGATGATGAAGGCAGCACTTATAAATACTGAATAACAAACTTGAAATCCCATAGCAAATGACTGCCAGATTTAGGACCCCTTTAAAACATTCTTTTTAAAGTACTTTAATTATGTGTATATATGGAGGGTGGAGTGGTCCTGAACATGTCTGTCCAGGTACCTTAGAAGGCCAGAGATACTGGAGCTAGAGTTATAGGAAGTTGTGAGCTGTCTGGTTTGGGTTCTGGGAACCAAACTGAGGTCCTCTGGAAGAACAATATATATTCTTAACCACTGAGCCTTCTCTCCAGCCACCAATCAATCTACTTTTAGTAGAAATATTTACATGGTAGCATTATGACTAGATTTTGAGGTCATATAATATGACTAGATTTTGAGGTTATAATTGTTGTGTGCATAATTCTAGCACATAGCATTGTGTTTACAAAGATTAATATTGAATGTCTATGTGACAGAATCTAGACTCACAGAAGAAACAAGCTTCTGGACCTACACATGAGGGACTTTTCTAGATTATTAGAGTGAGAGGACCCTAAACATGAGCAGCAAGCAGCACTCCATAGGCTGCTGTCCAGGACTGAATGAAAAGGAGTCAGCTGAGGACAGGCTTTAATATCTGTGTTTTTGGCTTGTGGATACAATGTGGCCAGTCACCTTCTCACTCTCCTAGTTCCCTGAATCTTCTCTACATCATGGACTGCATCCTCAAACTGTGAGCCGAAATAAACCCTAACCCTTCCTCAAATTACATGTACCAGGCACTGTGTCACAAGAGTGAGAAAGCAACTAATGAGAAAGCCACTAATAAATGTTTTCTAGATTATGGAGTTTAGTAGCATGTAAGAGAATATTTGCTATTGCAAAATAAATAAGTCAAAATTAAGACTTGCTACCATTTTATTTATATCAGAGGTGAATGTTCAACTAGGTGAGGAGATATTTGACTACACTTATTTTATCAAATTAAGACACTAAGAATATCATTATTAGTTCTTCTTTGCTCTATCAAACCAAGACTTACTCACCTCACTATTCCATTTTATATGCACTTGCTGAATTGTACAATCTAATTTATCCTCTAATTCTCATTAATAAACCATGCTTTTCCCTACAATCTTCAATACCTTCGGAAAAAATATGTTGTCATCTTATTTGACCATCTTAACTTCAATTCTTCAAAGCACAGTTTCCAATTTTCTAGCCCCATGCAACTGATTGCTGGGTCTTTTCTTTAAAAAAATGAAAGACATCCATCTCCAGTGGTGCTAGTATTTCCCACATAAATACATCAAATGCTACTGTGTCTGTGTAGCTTCAGCCTGACTATGATTCTAAAGGTTTTGCAAGATGGGAATTCTGTTTTAAGGCCTTGAAAATGCAAAGCTAATACCATGCAATAGAAAGTTGCAAGTTAGCAGAGAGTAAATGTTAGTAGTCACAGACAAATAGAAAGTTCTGCAGTGGTTAATTGTCATTGTGAGACAAATTCAAGTCACTTGCCACTTGCCTAAGGCTTGGGGGTCTGTCACAGCTCCACTAGGACTCTAAGAGAGCCCATAATTAAAAACTCATCTCATTGATATATTCCACCATGGGCAGATGGTCCCTCACACCAAGTTGACAACAGATTTATTCATGTCAAGCTTTATTTGTATAACCATCTTGCCCAACCATATGCATAACTGTTAGATTGGTGGGAGTTATTAGCTCATTTACATTATTCTCAGGATGGTAGAAAGCCAGAGGAAAGAAACAAGCTCTTGTGAGTGTGCCCCAGATGGTCAGCACTGGGAGTTCAGAACTTGAAATTCAGAGAAAACATTAAGTATGGTCAGATTTCTTAAGATCTACTCTCTGGGACTCTTAAGTACCTATGGTTTTCTTCCTGTCTTCCTGAAACTTTGCAGCTATTTTTTCCCAAGTGGAAATGTGTTATACCCATTGTAAAGTATCCTAAGCATTAGCTATTTTTAAAGATTTATTTACTAGTTTATTTTTTAACTTTTTTGTTGTTTTTCGAGACAGGGTTTCTTTGTGTAACCCTGACTGTCCTGGACTTGCTTTGTAGACCAGGCTGGCCTTGAACTCACAGAGATCCACCTGCCTCTGCCTCCCAAATGCTGGGATTAAAAGCATGTGCCACGATGCCCAGCTATTTACTAGTTTATTATCTGCATGTATGTATGTGTCTTAGGTACTGTTCCATTGTTGTGAAGAGATATCATGATCAAGGCAACTTATATGAAAAAACATTTAATTGGCAGCTTGTTTATAGTTTCAGAGGGTAAGTACTCCTAATTCTTTCTAAACAGTCCACCAACTGGGAACCAAAAAAAAAAAATGCATGAGCCTATGAGGGCCATATTCATTCAAACTACCAATTCCCTGGAACTCTAGAAGGGGACATAACCCTGAAGGGTTCACCTCCTGTAGCCAAGTGGAACTTCCAGTTGAAGGAGAGGGGCACCAACCCACCCATAAAACCTTCTACCCAAAGTTTTGCCTGCCTACAAGTAGTGTAGGGAAAAAGATGGAACAGAGATCAAGGGAATGGCCAACTAATAATTGGCCCTAACTTGAAACCTACCTCATGGGAGAGAGCCAAGCCCTGACACTATTAATGGTACTAGGCTGCACTTGCAACAGGGGCCTAGCATAACTGTCTTCTGAGAGGCTTCATCCAGAATCTGATGGAAACAGAGGCAAAGACCCACTGCCAAACAATGGGTGGAGCTCAGGGATTCTTGTTCTGACTAAATTAATGTAGGCCTGTGTGGACTCACAGAGACTGAACCACCAACCAAAGAGCATGCATGGGCTGGACCTACACCTCCTACACATATGTAGCAGATATGCAGTTTGTTCCTTATGTGGGTCCCCTAACAATTAGAGAATAGGCTGTCTCTAACTCTGTTGCCTACCTTTGGATCCCTTTCACATAGTTGGGCTGCCTTGACTGGACGCTCCTAGTCCTGCTGCAACTTGATGTACCAGAGTGGGTTGGTTACCCATGGGGTCCTCCCGTTCTCACATTGGCCCTTACCCCTCAAACCACAATATAAAAGAGGGAATGGAGGAATGGGGGGAAGGGGTATGAGGGTGGGACTGGGGTGAGAGGGAGTGGGGTTGTGATCAGGCTGTAATGTAATGTGAATAAATAAGTAACTGTTTAAGAAAAGGAAGAAAAAAAAGAAATTTTGAGTTTCACACCCCACCCCCGTGGGTGCTGGAACTGAATCCACATCTTCTGTAATTCAGTTAAGTGCTCTTAACTCCTAGCCATCTTTCCAGCCCCATTGTCATTAGTTAGTAACTTAAAATGTGTGATGACAACATGCTTTCACCAAGAGTAAAATGGGTCATAAAGTTTTTTAATTGGTCTCCTATTCACTTACATTTGCTAATGAAACAAGTGCAGGTGGTTTTGTAATAAATAATATATCGTATGTCTATCAGAAATTACATACTGTATATGTATTCAGAAGTAAGCTACTGTGTGCTATTAGAGTTTTTAATTTGAAAATGAAAATTTTTTAAGTCATTATGATATAATCAGAATTTAACATATTCAATAACAAAACTAGATTATGTTTTTAGTTAGAGACAGCTGGCTATAAATGGGCAGATCATGGGTTTTCTTTAACCCAAGGAAAGATCCTGTCTATGACTGTTAATATTCATTATCAACTTGACTAGATATAGAATCACCTAGAAAAACATACCTCTGATGGTCTGTGAGGGCATCCTCAGAGAGATTTTAATAAGAAGGGATGATCACATGCATATGTGTGGCACCATCCGACGGAGTGGGAAACAGGATTGAGTAAGAAGAAAAAAATGGAGACAGTGACCCAGGCACTAGAATTTATTTCGCTCTGCTACTTGACACAGTGTGACCATCCCTGTCATGCTGGTCCTTACCCCTCAAGCCATCAGCCAAAACAAATCCTTCCTCTCTTACACTGTTTTTTCAAGCATTTTGTCACAGCAAGGAGAGAAGTAACAAAGCCACTGTCGTGTGTCATTTTATCTTTAATTAAAATGGAGACTGGTGAAATAGTAACTTTTTACCGTTTGTATAGGACAGAAACTGAAAGAAAGGACCTTCTTTAAAAAGGAGAGTGTTGGGAGCACCGCACTGACTGGTAAGAGACCCTGACAGCCAGCTGATACACTTCATGTCCGAAAGAGGGAGGGACAGGCGGCTATGGGGAAGAACAGGGAAGCAGCCAGCTCTGATCTCTCCTCACCTAGTGAAGAATGCTAAACTGGAACAGGATGAGCAAGGTATGAGAGTGAGAAGTGTGATCTGGCACATTGTAGGTACAGAGCAGTCATGAGTCTTCAGCGAAACCTCACCCACCGGTCAGCCATCACTCTCCATCCCCACCCCAGGGATCCCAGACCTCTTCTCCACATGCAGGTCAGACCAGCCACATGGGCTAATTTTTCAGAAGTGCTACTGTCAGCTATTCGCCTGTCTCCAAATAAGCTGAAGTCCTATCCCTACACTGTCCCTGTCTCTCAGAATGTGACTTTATGTTGAGGCAGGATTGAAATAGGCAACTAAACAAAACTGAAACATCAGGGTGGCCATGGTCCGATCTGCCAAATGCAGATTGAGACAGAAAAAGCGCACTGACCTAGTGAGAGCAAGGGAAGAAGGTGCCATCTATGAGCCAGACAGAAGTGGCTTACATGGAACTAGTGTGACCCAGACCTTGATCCCAGCCTTAAGAATATTGAGGAAAAATTACTTGTTGCTTAAGTCCTCTGCCCTGTGAAGCCTTGTCATAGTGACCGTGCCAAATGGCACAGGGGCTACCAGCATGGGTTCCGGCATGTATGGGGCCCCAGATATCTTCTGCATCCGCCCCCAATATGGATGGTTCCATGGATAACAAATGGGTGCCTGTTATTTATTCTGATGTAAAAGCAAAGAAAGGAGCTGGGTCTCACACAGTGACTGTGAGCCAGTCACTGGAATCAGACAATTCAGAACGTCAAATCTAGGAATACTGGTTGGATGTGCTGTCCTGGGGGAGTACGTGGCTTTGGTTTGGTCCTTGTCAATAGGTTACTTACCTTTGCCTCACTACTAGTGACAGGGGAAGAATTAAAAAGATGACAACATTGCAAATTCCCAGTGGATTCATAGGGATCAAAGTAGCCTTAACCCTCAGCATGGTAGAGGATGAAACAGGATTACTAGGAAATCCAACCCACAAACTCAGACCCAAAATCAATCCTACCAGTGAGCTACTGATTGGGCCCAAGTTGTTATGTTTGGCAGAACAGAGGTGTTTGTAAACTCACTTCAACTATAAAAGTTGGAGGGGCTGATGGAAGAGCTCATTGAATAAC
Organism: Lophiomys imhausi; assembly: GCA_907164525.1. Lineage (NCBI taxonomy): Eukaryota > Metazoa > Chordata > Mammalia > Rodentia > Muridae > Lophiomys > Lophiomys imhausi. The sequence continues at coordinate 6,788,384 of CAJQZJ010034182.1, read as the reverse complement.
TCAGGCAGATGCCAGGGAATACCATTGTTGCCAACAGTGGCTTCCATGGCAGTAGAGGCACTGACAGAAATTTCAAAAATCTATAGCAAAGGCCCCTCTTCTATCAAGGAAGGAATATTAAGGAGACTTACCTAGAATCCAGACACAAATATGTATACTTTTCCTAACTTACTTTGTACCATATATTTCTTGGTTTGTTTCTGAGAGGTACAGAATGTAAAAGTACCACATGAAGAACAGAGAAAGACAAGAGAGGCAGGCGGAGTTGCCCCTGTTGTAAGTCACTAGTAAGGGCACTCGCCAGGCTAGGAATGTATAACTTGCAGGTTTATATTATATCCCTCATTAGATTCAGTGCTGGTGGTAAAACTGGCTGATTCCTAGCACAGGTGGCTCACAGCATCCCTGAGCATGGAAGGCATACATCAGCATACATAAGCCTTTTGTGCAATAAAGGAAAGCAGTTACTAATCGCCAGGGGCATATATGACAAGAAAAACACAGTCACAAAATCTAGTGAGACTCTGTTCAGGAAGCACCTTGAAATTCAAGCTACAAGGATAAGGCAGATGACCCTTGTGGAGCTCCCAGGGATGACAGAAACTACCTGTGCAGGCAGCACTTCAACCTAGGCTCATAAGGTGTACTACAAGCAAGGTTAACACCCCTCCATAGAATGAAAGCTGTGTCTTCAGGCTCCTTTCCTGAGTTGGCCAGGAAGTTTAAAAAGTAGTCACAACGTGGGGCTGACAAATCTGTGAGATATTGCACAAAATACCATAATCCTGGAAGCGAAAAGCCCCAATATTACAATACCCATATTACAAGATGCCTATATTCAAGGAGTAGAAAGGCAATTTCTGGGGAAGGGACTGATATGTCTTCATTTGGGTACAACATACTATATCTTAATGAGCAGACAGTCTTTAGAAAGCTGGCTAAGCAGGAATTGAAGTGTAACTGTAACTCTCATAGGATTTTGGAGGGGGAGAACAGAAGAAAAGAGAGTAAAAACAAGCAGAAGCTTAGCTGGCCTCTGTCTAGAGCCAGGGCAGAATTTTCTTCTGTTTCCTCCAGGTGAGAGCTCCATCCTCATAAACCTTTGTACTCCAGTACTTTCTGTGTCTCTCAGGACTTTGGATTTTTAGCCTTGGCCTGCAAGTTGCACCCTCAGCTTCCCTGTTCTGAACCTTGCTAGGGACATCCCAGGTCTCCAGATTTCCAGGTGACCTGTCTTGGGACTTTGTATTCAACAAAACCATGTGAAACAGTTCCCCTGGTATTCCCACTCAGCTATGACCTCTGACTGATCCACAATCAACTCAGACTTAGTAAGGGAGGAGCCAGCAAGTCTTTTCCTGATTGGTTTATGCACAACAGAAACAAGTCTATGAAATGCCTATCTTGGAGAAAGACACACTATAGGCTAGCTATTCAAGGTTACTTCATGGTGAAAGGTAAAACTTTGCAAGTAAAAGTCACTTCATTTCAGTTGTCAACTTTAAAATGGAAAGCGTACAACTGCCAATTTGTAGATCATCGTCCCTCTCTTCACGTAAGTTCAACAAGTTATTTACAAAGTCATAGAAGCATGAATACAGGCGACAATGCAAGAAGCCTGTCAAATGGTCTGCTCATGTACAGCCCGCTTTAAAAAAAATGCCCTCTTGATTCCTAAACAACTCAAAATTTAACTATGAGACTCTAGCTATCTATTCTTCAACCACCTCAGAGACCTGAGAGGGATAAATATATCTGATTATATAGGAAGTGCAGGGCCTGCAGCTTCCTAAACTAAAAAATGACATACCAGTGGCTGCCTGGACAGTTCCCATTTTCTCTCCATAATTATGAGGCAAGTTAGTATGAAAGCTGAGTTAGATATAGAACTTTAAACTCATGGAGATGGATAGATAGTAGAATGTTAAAGTCAGGTGCCAAATACATATGGACTGGACATTGGGAATGTATGCTAAGCCATATAACTCTTATAATTGTGGCCTATTTATTTCTGTTGTTTTGTATTGTATTTATAGTTATAAGAAAAAGAACCATTTTTTGGACTGAAAGGGAGAGCTGTTGGGGGAAAAAAGAAATACTTTAACTAAAAAAAAAAAAATAAGGGAAGAGGATGGGGGGTTGAGGGGGAGGAGGGTGGAAGGGTGGGACTGGAGGGGGGATTAGGGAGGGGATTGTAATTGAGATGTAACTTGAAGAAATAAAAAATAAATTATTAAAAAAAGAAAAAAATATCCAAGATAAATAAACTGCTAAAGAAGAAAAAAAAAAAAAAAAAACGCCCTCTGCTAGAGGATCAAGATACAAGCTTGGTAGCCTCATAGGAAGAGAAGTTTGTGGGCTCCAGGTTCCATCTCGTCTGACATAACTCCTAAATAATTATATAGACCTGGCTATGATTTGATTGTCAAAGAACACAGTCTATGTTGACCACCAAATCTGAAGTTAAAACAAATCAAAACAAAACTTAGTACATGTGTTATTTTGGCTAAGAGGTGACACTAGCAAGAGCATGTGAACTATGTACACTCAAACACACACACATGAAATTATATATGAAATTCATACAAAATTGGGTATGAGATTTCTGGAAAATGCAAATGTCTTTATAAACACCCAGTGAAGATTTGGCACACTTTACTGAAGAATATTAATTTTGATTAACTCTCCAAATCATAATTGAGGAGTTGGAATTAGCCATTACCAAGGCTTTGAAAGTAAATTTCAGCAGGGTGGTGTGGTGGTGGTGCACACTTTTAATCTCAGCATTTGGGAGGCAGAGGCAGGCGGATCTCTGAGTTCAAAGCCACATTAGTCTACAGTGTGAGTTCCAGGACAGCCAGAGCTACACAGTGAAACCCTGCCTCAGAAAAAAAAAAAAAAAAGTGAATTTCAGGGTGGTGTCAATACCTCTGCTTCTCCATTTGCCTCAATGTGTTTGGCAGAAAATTCAGGTGTGTAGAGTGCCCATGGATGTGGCAATGATGAAAACCTTATTTTCAAATACTGACTGTCTCAAGTTTAATTAAATAACTGAAGATACTTACACAGAGGCTGAGAAGAAGACTGCTGTGCAAGTATGGGGACTCCAGGTATGAGGAGGCTCTTGGCCCTCATATGGCTGCTGAACTGGGGTGGAGGACTAATATGTAGGGACACTCCACTCTGGAGGAGTGGGATGGAAGGGATAGGGGGTAGAGAGTGGGAAGGCAGGACTGGGAGGGGTTGATAGGGGGCACTGTGATGGAGATGTAGCCTGAACTGATAAATAAACATGCAAAAAAATTATATGGGGACTCGAACTTGATCCCCAGAACCCTGGTACAAAGCCAGGCATAGCAGCAAACACATGTAATCCCAGTACTGGGTGTGTGAAGACAGAAGGTCCCTGGAGTTTGCTGGTCAGCCAGCCTTGCCAAGGCCATGAGCCTCAGATCCCAGAGTGAGACTCTATCTCGAAGAAAACAAGGTGGGTGTTGGAGAGGTGGCTCAAGGATTAAGAGCACTGACAGCACTTGCAGAAGTCGGAAGTTCAGTGCACAGGACCTACATCCGCAGACCCATAGCTCCAGGAAATTTGACACTCTTTTCTTGCCCCCATGTGCACATGCAGGCATATATGCATGCTAACATGCAGAGACACATGCACATAATACAAAATATTTTAGAGGTGCATAGCTCCTGAGAAACGATGAAATGACACCAAAAGTTTGACCTCTCCATTCTAAATATCTGTGTGTATGTTTGTATATGTATGAACCCATACACATACATTAACCCACACAGTTGCAAATATGTACATGTGCGTGCGCACACACACACATACACAAAAATATAAGCATATTTTTAAAGAAGATGCTTGTGTGTGACTCTCTGATTATCAGTACTGTTTCTGACAAATTATTGGCCCCTGTGTAAGTGAAGGCACAATGGATTTCACTTGCCCAAAACACCACCATATATAAGCATGCCACGAGAGATGTGAAAATTGAATAGGGGATGCTCATGTTCATGTATAGTGAATCACAAAAAAAGGTCAAGAAATACTAGCACCACATAGAAAATTAAGGTGAATGTACTCGCAAAGAAAGGTGGTACCGTACAAGAAAACTATATACCTATTTCTCATGAAGCAAGATTTGAAAAAATACAGACCACAGCTATAGGGGCTGGCCAGCTTTTATCAGCCATCTTAGCGCAATTTCTCATAATCTCTTCGTGTTGAAGTTTTTGATGTTTTTATTTTTTGGAGAGAGGTATGAAACTGCAATTATCAATTGTATTTATTAATAAGTATAAACTGTAAGATTAGGCTGGCGGCTTGACAGAGCAGTGGGCAGCCTAGCAGGATATCAGCCGACAGGCCTGACCCACCTTAACCATGGACCTGATTTATCCTGGGGAAAGAGTCCCGACCAAGGGTGGCCTACACCACCTGTAACCTAAACTCTGCCAAGTAATGTGAGTTGTTACATCAGACTGGTAGAACTATCGGCACCTTGGCAGGAGATTCGCCAGAGTTCGACAGGAGTCCAGGAGTCTGATGGCCCTGGATTACTTGGACTGATGGCCTCTAAGCTGCCGTGGTCCTTTCCCCAATAATTAAATACACCAAGACCTTTTAATGTTTCAACACTTAACCCTTAGCTGGGCAGACTCTCAATTAGCTACTCTAAGTTAACCTGGATCAACTAATCCCAAACTGCCATGTGCCTGTGATTACCTTCCAGTGTTCTCAAACACATCTATCTGCTTCCATGTCTCCTGATGGAGTGAACTAATCCTCTGTGTAAAACTTAGGGTTCCTCTTCTAATCTCAGGAAGGCCCACCTTCCTATACTTTTTCTGCCCAAATAATTGGCTATCAGTAACTTTTATTAACGTCAAGAGAATGCCTCAGCAGGAGTGGTAACCAGATCTCAGCATTGAAATCAGCCTATCAGAAGCAATGTTATTAGACCAACCCCAACAGAGAAGGGACTTGTTTCTTAGCTTTCCCTCCTCTAAGTTGTCATCATTCTTTTTAATGATTTTATAGTCTATATTCCACCTTCACACAATTTGCATAAATACTGGAAGAATACATTGTGCAAAAACTTTCTGAGAGTTCTCATGCATTTTATGCATCTTTGAATATTTGACTCTAAGAAGTATAGTTTCTCCACACTAGCTATATAACTATGCATTGTCTTCATGTGAAAATATTGAACCATGCTCAGTAAGTGAGGAAATTTCCTCCTTGTCCATCTGCATTTGAGAAAGATACATTTTCTCATGACCCTGGTTCTTTGGACCAAGTGTACACTAGGCACTGGTGACAAGCTTCAGGAACAGTTAGTCAATCTCCTCAAATACCTTAAGTGTCTATCACAAGACTTAAGATTACCATATGAATGAAGCTCAGTGTGTGTAATAAGCCAAATATTGTGTTATTCATTTACACTTTTGACCTAGTTCTTGGTGAGCAGCATGTCTGCCCATAACTACTACACCTGGGTAGCTATTGTTAGCACATATGAATGTTCATGTTTGTGAAAATAGGTGTGCTATTGTGGCCCAGGTTATTTTATGAGGTGATCTAGAAAGCGTTCTCTAAGTCTTGCTGTTTCTCAAATATATTCCTTGGCTAATATCCAAAATGTATAAAGAACTCAAGAAATTAAACACCAAGAAACCAAATGATCCAATCAAAAAATGGGGTACAGAGCTAAACCGAGAATTCACAAAGGAGGAATACCTAATGGCAGAGAGACACTAGAAGAAATACTCAATATCCTTAATCATCAGAGAAATGCAACTCAAGACAACACTAATATTCCATCTCACACCTGTCAGAATGGCTAAGATCAAAAACTCAAATGACAGCACATGCTGGCGAGGGTGTGGAGAAAGGGGAACACCCCTCCATTGATGGTAGGAGTGCAAACTTGTACAACCACTGTGGAAATCAGTGTGGTGATATCTTAGAAAACTTGGAATAGATCTACCTCAAGACCCAACCATACCACCCCTGGGTATACATTCAAACGAATCTTCACCAATCCACAAGGATATCTCCTCATCTATGTTCATAGCAGCTTTATCTGTAATAACTAGAAAGTGGAAACAACCCAGATGTCCCTCATCTGATGAATGGATAAAAAAGCTGTGGTACATTTACACAATAGAATACTACTCAACCATCAGAAACAAGGAAATCATGCAATTTTCTGCCAAATGGATGGAACTAGAAAAGCTCATTCTGAGTGAGCTAACCCAGACCCAGAAAGATAGACATGGCATCTATTCACTTATAACTGGATTTTACTCATATAGTACAGGATAACTATCCTACAATCAGCAGAACCAAAGGAATAGAAACATGATCTTTGCTACCTGTTAGCAAGACACTTCTCTCTAGTACAACTGCCATCTAGGTCCCTAGTACAAGAGGAAGAAGCTCTTAGCCCCATGTGTCCAATGAACTGATGGAGGCTGATATGTGGAGGCACCCCACACTGGAGGAGTAGGATAGATGGGAGAAAGGGGAAAGGGTGGGAAGGTGGGGCCAGGATGGGTGGAGGAAGGGGGCTGCGATGGAGATGTAGCTTGAAGTAATAAACTTTAAAAAATAAAATAAAAATAAATATCTTTTTAAAGACTTTTTTGTATGTTTTCATCGTTATATTTTTTCAGAATTTTTCTCTTTATTTGTTTCAAGTTCCATGTGGCATCAAAATACCTTTCAGTATTTACACAACTGGATATTGGTTGATTGACACTTAAGGCTTTTTGGCCAAACTGAAAGCTTTCGCCCAGGCAATCCCATCTTCAACACTCAAACAATAGATGAAAAAGCCATGTAAATCATGCCATAGTTAAGAAATAGCATTGCCTAAAAGTGGGCCGAATCACCCTCACAATCTGTTCTCCCTTTTCTCCTATTGATGTGAGAATGCACCAAGAAATCCAGTAATTTTACAATGATTTTAATAAGTACTTGACTGCGTGTGATGCCTGTGTATTGTAGCCTAATTTATTTTATGCATATGTACATAGCTTTAGGGGCAAGAGGAAGGTATGGCATGTACTGTTCTGTATTTCTCTGCCTTACCCCTGAGGCAGATATTCTCACTGCACCTGGAGCTAGGATAGAAGTATCAAGCCCCTTCCTGTCTACACCCTACATACTGCTGAGTCACAGGCTAGTATGAGGTGCCAAGGATGGTACTCAAGCCTCGTGTCTACATAGCAAGTTCCCTGATCCACAGAGCCAACTCGTCAACCCCCAACAATTGACTTTTAAACAAGGTCTTTTAGACCCATCCTTGCTAATGGTATAACTAAGCTCAACAAAGAGACTGGTGAGAGGCAAGAGCTCACAGCTAATAAAGAGAACAGCCAAATTTGAGCCTGACTAATTTTGGATATTTTTTATTCATTCAACAGGAGATGTGCTATTATTTTCAAGCGACTATTCTTGTTTTGAGGCCTAGAAATTCTGGCCATAATGACCGCAGCAACGGACATTAGATGGAGTTTATTCATCACTCATCGCTAACACAAGAATGAGAAGATCTTGTGTCTGGTCTCTGCGGGGCTGAAAGAAATATTTATAATTTCCTTAAAAGCTTCCAGTCTTCTGAAGAGACTTTAATCAGCATTAGTAGAGATCTCACCCTTGATGTGACATTCAGAAATGTGAGTTTCAACCCTCTCTTCCTTAATGGAGGTCAACTTCTCCCCATGCATTATTCATTGCAGCCCATGCTGCTGTTTCTGAGGAAACAGGCAGGCATGAGTGTGATGTGTTCTCAGCCAACAGAGCGCATGAAGAAATTATTAGTGAAGAGGAGAATTTAATGTTCCATCCGAGCATGGAATTTGATAGTGGTTCCAAGAGATTACACTGAGGCTTTTGGTGGGGACAGGAAGCGCGGTTTTGACAGTTTGAGGCTGACCACAGCCAGCAGATCCATTTACTTTGTTCCTGAATTAAATCAAAACCCGATCTATAAAGGCAGCAGGCGATGACCTCCTCCTGCTTCCTCCTCCCCCCTTCCGCCCCTCTCCTTCTCTATTTTCTCTCCCTCCTGTTCTTTCTTTCCCTTCTCTTTTCTCTTCCTCCTCCTCTCCTCCTCTTTTTCATCTTCTGGACAGTGTCTCACTGGGTAGCTGCACTGTTTTAAAATCACTTTCTTCCTGCCTTAGCCTCCCAAGCGCTGGCATTAGAAGACATGCAACACCACAGTCAGCTTTTAGGTATTTCCTAGCAGATTTTAATTAATTAAATTATTTGTTTATTTGTTTGTTTATTTATTTATTTTGGTCAGAGCAAATAATACAAGCAATTATGCTCCCAGTGGAAACTTTAGTGCAAAAGAAAGTCTGTGGGGTAAAATGATCCTGTCATGAAAACTAGTCTCAAAATTCTCACTAGGTATAGAATAAATTCCATTTGTTGCTATTTGCTCTCCAGTATTTGTCTTTTCATCTTGATGAAGCAACTTAAAATCTTTTTAAAAGTTTATTTCATTTATTCTGAGTTGTTTTATATTTTAGAATGCACTGCAAATGTGTGTTTAGTATTTTAAATGCATGATCTTTTGAAAAGAAACCATGTAGGCCCCCAGTGCAAGAGGAAGCTCTTAGCCCTCATATGACTGTTGAACTGAGAGGGGCTGATATATAGGGACACTCCACATTGGAAGAGTGGGATGGGTAGGAGGGGGAAGAGAGGGGGGGAGGGTGGAACCAGGAGGGGTGGAAACAGAGCACTGTGATGGAAATGTAACTTGATGTAATAAGTAAACACTATAATAAAAATAAATTAATAATTTAGATTCAACAATAAAAAAAGAAACTGCTTTAATATGGAAGGGAAATGAACAGTAGTGGAGGGTGTGACATTTTTATCTATCATAAGCAGGCATGGTGGTACACACCTCCAATCCAGTACTTGGAGGACAGAGGTAGGCAGATCTCTGTGAGCTCAAGGACAGACTGGGATCTACACAGATAGTTCCAGATCAGCCAGGGCTACTTAGAGAGAACTTGCTTTAAAAAAAGAATTGTTGGTCCAAGATGGTGGGTGAGTTTGGTGAAGTGACTGAGAGAATATTGGGTTTTTAAACTACTGTGAAAAAAGCAGATTTGGATTTAGAATGACAAATAGTGAGTCCTCATGTGCAGAAGCCACATTTAAGATTGTAACTGTATGTGCACATGTGTGGGCACACATCTGTGCATATGTGTGGGGGGGGGTCATCAAAGTAGAAAGAAGACTGTGAAAAAAAGAGGAAAAGATCCCAGTAAAGTGACAGGTGGGGAATGAAAGGGTAGTGGAATATGTGGCATGAAAGTAGAAGTGGGGTCTATTTGGGGGAAGAATGGAATCAGTCAAAAGGTGCAAATGGGGTGTGGGTGAGGGTGGAGGCAGAAAGAAGAATCAAAGAAAATACAATAGAAAAAATTATATATATATATATATATATATATATATGGCACAATGAATCCCATTTGTCTGTATCAACTTTAAAATTAGAACAGTGAGAAATGTGTACTGTTCCTGAAAGTTTAATGGTTTTCATATAGGAAATATCTCTGCAGTGTTCAGTATCCAAATGTCGGCTTAGAGAATAGTTGAACGGCTCACATGGCGAATGATGAAAACAAGAAACTTTTACTGACTCTTTTAACATGTTCATCCCATAGTAGACTATAAAGAAAACAAGAAGGAATGGGATTGGAGGTCATAGATCCACCTGGTGGGGGAGGGATTGGACCACTTTCCTCCTTTCTTCAGGAAGAAATGCTACAGGTTGCTCATGGAGACACCAAGGCAGGCGCTGAAGCAAATGATATGAGTGTGTCAGTGTCGAGGTGGGGGATGAAAGTAGGGTAGGGTGTGACTCATTCTGGTTTGAATTCACTTTCTGCTGCAGTAATCTATGAGGAGTGAAAATTGCTTCTGACTGCTGGGTTTTAAAATTTGTAAATAATGGTCACAGTACAAGAACCTAATACATAAATCCAGGCTGATAGACACGGGTTCAGGGTACCAACAATGACTCTATTTTTAACTATTAACAATGAATCATAATTAAAACTGTTAAAGACAGTGCTGTAAATATGCTGGGCTAAGTCTGACAAGAGTTGTACAAGGTCTCTTCAGTGGGGTCTGTACAACAGTGTACACATGAAGTGCTGAAGGTATTTGTAGCCAAAAGAGTCAAAGATTCTAACGTGAGCATTCTCCTAAAAATATCTGTGACATCCTCATAACTCAAGGAAAATTCTGCAAGGGTGTTGTGTTCTATTTGTTTTGTTTAGTGGTCTTCTTTCAGTGCTAGGATTCATTCCCAAGCTTTATATATACTAGGCAAGTACTCTGGCTTACTTTATTTTTGTTATTTACAAGCTTATTCTAAGATTCATGTTGAGTTAGTTTAAATCTATGCCCATCATGACAATGAAACACCAAAATATAAAAGTATGTTAATAAAAGCTGGAAACAAAGCATATATATTATATGTACATATATATGCATGTATATAGTATACATATACCCTAGAACCAGCTAACAATCCTCAAAAATTTTAACAAATTCAGTTTTTAGTTCCTTCAGTGCTATTATGTACTATGTATTATTATGTACTATGTATTATTCATTGCATAATACATAAAAATAACTCAAAATGAGCCCTAGAGCTCAATGTACAATCTGTGATCTCTAAATACTGGGAAACAAACACTCCTGTGTGGCAGAAGTCCTTGCTCACTTACAGCATTTTTCTTATCTCCTCCATAGGTTGAATGCCTTGCTCTCCAACCATACCAAGTTACCTCTAATTCATTTAGGAATTCCCATTTATCTGATGATTATTATAATACACTCATTATTCAGATGTCTTGAGTGTAAGTTTTGACTAAATCAACAGATTTGTATCCAAGATAAAATTCCCTATCATAGATTTTTCAGTTGATTATTTTCATATGTGGGGAACTGGTTAGATCAAGGCAAAATGAAGTTTGGTGATAGAATAGTTTCCTTCTTGTTGCCATGATAAAATACTGTGTCAAAAAGCATCTTGTGGAAGAAAGAAGGAAAGTCGGGGTAGAAACTTGAGCAGAAAGCCCAAAGGATGATACTTACTAGCTCACTGGTAGGCTCATGTTCAGCTAGCTTTCATATACAACCTTGGACCACCTACCTAGGCATAGCGCTGGGGCTTTCTGTATCTGTTAACAATCAAGACAATTCCCCACAGGCCTGCCCAACAGCTAGTTTGACCTCATACAATCCCTCCATTGAGACTTTCTTATCAAGTAATCCTAGACTGTATCAAGTTAACAATTATAAGTAACTATGAAAGGAACTTAATTGACTTCTCAGTATAATAAATTGTTAACACTTTCTAAGTACTCTATCTTATCATTCCATTTACATTCAAAGCAAAGAGTTTATTTTCTAAGTCCTCTGGCATCCAAGAAAAAAGTAAGAGCATTTGTTCCCAAGTATGGGCAAATTTTTCTAACAGTCAATTCCATCATATTGTTTCTGCCACTGTCATTTTCTGGACTTGAAATAAAGCTGTGCTTTGCTGGAAACACCACAGTTGTCTAGATCTACTGTGGGAGCAATGTGCCCATTGTTAGATTAACTCCATCCAATAGTCAACCTCTTAAAACCTTTCTGAGGGAAGGTATGTTGTTAAAGTTAACACACATCTCACTTTTAGAAAATACAAGCATGAAAGGCAATTTTTTAAAAATGTACCCCTTTGGCCAGGAGTGATTTAATAGACTTGTTTGAAAGGTTTTGCCACGCTTCTGGGTAGTGGATAGACATCAAAAGTGTCATTTCTGGAATTCTTTTCATCTTCTCGCTGTGCTGACAATCTCAAAGAATCATATGGCTTACTGTCACATCCCTTAGTTAAGCTTTCCAAGCAGGGAATGGGCATCAGAAATAATATGAGCTTCACTTCCAAGACAGAATTATGGGTTGTATAGTTTGCATATCCTGTTTTTATTTTTAAAACTAGGATTTTGGATAGACTCTAATACACACATATGGCAAGAACCTGGCATGTTAGCTGAGCAGGAATTATGAACAGGAAGCAGAGAGGTTGTGGGTGTCTGGTCTATGTGATCACTGTTGGTTGAGGAAAAAGAGTTACCCAGTGGAATACAATACTTCACCATGCAGCTGCAGACACAGCAATGGGCATTTGTCCTTTTCTTCAGTATGGTTTACTTCTAAGAATAGATGTGTAACATAAACATTATATTATGGGGGCTGGAGAGATGGATCCCCAGTTAAGAGCAGTTGCTACTCTTATAGGGGATCCATAGAGATTAGATCCCAGCACCTGTGTTGTGAGGCTCATGAAAGAGGAAAGCCCTCTTCTGGCCTCTGTGGGACCTTCATCACACACACACACACACACACACACACACACACACACACACGACTGAAAATAAATAAGTTGTATTCTGCCCCCTACTCTGAGAAAAATCCACTAAATGAAACTGAAGTTCAGCTTTGAGACCATCTCATATTATGTATGACAATTGTGCTTGTATTTAAATTCAGTCATAACCCACATTTGTTACTAAAACCTCAAAGAAAGGTGGTGGTTAGCATATTTTTATTTTTAATTTGTTTTGTTTTAGATGCAGTATCTTAGAACAAAGCCTAGTCTTGAACTTGCTATATAGTTGAGAATGACTTGAACTCCTGATCCTCTTGCCTCTTCTTCTTCTTAAGACCGGGATAACAGTCACCATGTCCCAGGGATTGAACACTACTTCTGCCTCTCAAGTGCTAGATATGTGAGCATGCATGATGTGTGTGTGTGTGTGTGTGTGTGTGTGTGTGTGTTTATGTCTGTGTATGTACCATCATATCCTTCCTGTTACTGCAATTTTCAATAATACAGCATTAGTAAAAACACAAGAAGAATGGTAATATATTACATGATATAGTTATCCCAATAAGAACAAAATAATTATACTATAATACCAGGATTGGCTCAGAGTAGCTGGCTAATAGGTTAATAATTTTAAGGTGGATCAGCGACTTGGTGGGTAAATAATTAAGAAAGTTACAGAATTTATTGGTAACCAATGGCAAAATAGAAGTTGTTACTGTTCTATACAGGTGTCTGATAGATGTTTACAAGACGCCCAGTAAAGGAAGTTAATTTTAACTCCGAGCTCTGACCATCTGCAAGTGTTCTCTCTTCACAAGTTTGCACCAACCTAAAAATTGCTTCATACACAGGTAAAAGTCTGCCCGAGAATCGTGTGCAAACAGAGTGAAAGCTAAGCCTTCCATACACTACCTCAACTGTGAACTCTCAAATTGGCCTCACTGCCAATTCCCTCCCAACACTATTAGAATGGTTTCCAATTCCATCTTGTAATTTTGTTCTCATATTTCTCTTTTGGCCCTTGACTTACTACAATCTTCAGCCTCTGTGGTCAGTATCATTTCTTTCTCTAACTCTGAAACCACACATTTGTCAAAAATTAGTATGCACTTTGTAATAATCTCAACCAGGGAAATACCGGCTACAACTTACTATCTATCATAATGAGACAAAGCTTCTGGGATCAACTCAATATTTTTTCATTTTTAAAACTGTGTGTGTGTGTGTGTGTGTGTGTGTGTGTTAGATGACAGGCAAGTGAGTCTACACTTTTCAAAAGTTATTGAAGACTTGGAAAATTCATAGAACATTGAAAAACACAATGCACATATCAACAAGGCTGATTGGATGTGTAGCTGAGATTTTAGAAGAGAAGAACCGAACGTGTCAAGGATTGAGCCATGTATAGAAACACAGGATCTAGAAACCATGACCCTGAAAACCACAGAGGAAAATATCCAGACGACTCAAAGCAGGTCATCTTTTCACGGAAAATTCAGTCCATATATTCATTGAGAAAACTTGTACTCAATGTGAAATAAGAGTTTGGGATTCAACATTTGAAGCAAACTCATTATAATGTAGACTTTTTCCTTTCTGCTTAGGATCCACCATGTGAAATTGCTTATGATTCACATTGAAGTTCCTGTTTCTTGAGGTAGTATCTAGAAGTCTTATGGACCCTTGTGGTTGCAGTCATGTTTAGGGTTGAGTAGTTGCTTTCAGCAAAATGATACATGTTGCATTATTTTCTTTCCTCATCTAATACAAACAAGCTCCAGCCAACTCTGAATATAATACTTAACTTGCCAGATATTTCTTCCACTCAGTCAACTAGAAATATGTTTGATAATTGTTTCTCCATTTGTTTTCCTAGGTTAAAGAAAAACAGACAAAAAACAAAAGACAAACAAACAAATGCCAGGTGATTTAGGAAAAAGAATCTTAGTACCTAAGAAACAAAAGAAAAGAAAAAGAAAAAACTTGCATTCAAGTGATGATTTTAATAAAAATTGTTTAGTATATGAATCATAGGAATAACTTGGCTAAACAGAGCTAATGTTTTATAATAAATATCTAAAAGCCACTAACAAGTTATTCATAAGTCTAAGTACAATGACTCTGCCAGACCTTCAAAGAATGAATCTATGGCACACCCCTCATGATACATAACAAACTGCTTCCCCCAACACCAAATGTATTATTCTGCAGTTTGTAGGGATGGAAAGGCAAGTATGAGTGAGCACAGTTCAGTCTCACCCAACTGAAACCAAGACGAGAATAAACTCTCTTCCCAGCGGACTCACAGTCCTTTGCCAAACATTCAGCTCACAAAAAAAGAGTTGTTTCTTGTTTGCCTGCTGCCTGCTGACATAAGGACTGATCTGGAGTCCTGGCCATGTGGTCCACTTCTTCAACAAGAAGAGTCTTTTTATTCCTAGTATCTCACTCTGTTCAGTCTGCTAAAACAATCTGAAGTGCTGTGCTTTCCACTGAGGACAGATGGACTGTCTGTCCATGTTCAGATACTTTTCCCCTCTACAGGGGAGGGGATTATAAAGCATATAAATCAGGGGGCAGGAATATTAGATGTCCTCTTAGAATTTTAAGATGTTACATATGCTTTCAAAAACCATTTCTATTGTGCACCAGTGTTTATTGCTGCTCTTTTCATGAAAACTAGGAAATGCAATCACCCTAGATGTACACTGACAGAAAGATGGATGATGAAATTTGGGTATACACATGCAAAAGAATACTATTAAGCTGTAAGGAAAGAATGAAATTTACAGAAAATGGATGGACCTAGAGAGCATAGTGTTAAACATGAACCAAACTCAGAAAGAAAAAAAAACACATTTCTTCCTCATATAAAGACCTTAGCCTGTGTTTATAAGTGTGGGAAAAGTCTAAAAACTTAGAAAAGAAACCAAGAAAGGGTTATTTTAAGTGATGAGCACAGACAAGGGGTAGGCACAAAGATACAGGAGCCATGACGAAGGGTGCGAAACTATTTTTTTTCTAGTTTCATCTCCACCATGTTTCTGTATTTTCCTCCATGCTGTATATATGATTCAACTTTCTGTGTACTGAAGTTACAAGAACCATTTTTTTGCATTCTAAACAACCCAATATGTGTCATTCCTTTGAGGTCAGGATAATTAACCACTAGTGCAATGGGAACTAAACACCACTAGTCATTGGATACATTTGTCACATTGGTCCACTTTAAAAAGTAAATTTGTATAGCCACTGTGGAAATCAGTGTGGTGGTTTCTCAGAAAGATGGGAATCAATCTACCTCAAGATCCAGCTATATCACTTTTGGGCATATACCTACAGGACATTTCATCTTGTCATAAGGACACTTGGCTCAAGTATATTCACTGATGCTCTATTTATAATAGCCATAAAATGGAAACAACCTAGATGTGTCTCAACAGAAGAATAGATAAATAAAATGTGGTACATTTATACAATGGAGTATCACTCAGCCATTAAAAAAAGTGACATCATGAAATTGCAGTCAAATGAATAAACAATGAAAAAAATCACCCTGAGTGAGATAACCCTGAACCAGAAAGATGAATATGGTATGCATTCACTTATATCTGAGTATTAGCCACTAAATAAATGAAAACCAAGTTATAATCCATAGACCCAGAGAGGATAGACATAGAGGAGGGGACTAGGGAGAATACATGGGAACTCCCTGGGAGGGATAAATAGAATATAGATTTTATGGATGGAATGGAGTGGGGAGCTAAAAAGGGGAGGATCAGGTGGAAAGGGGTAAGTGAGATGGGATTGAGGGGAGAACAAGGAGAGTTAGAGTTATAGATAGAATGGAAGGGCATTTGAGGGGCTGAATAGAAACCTAGTGCAGTGGAAAGTTAACAATAAAATGACTCGTCATGATATGCTGCTATACTCAGAGATCAGTGCCTGGATTCAGCCATCAGAGAGACTTTCTCCTGCAGCAGATGAGAACAAACACAGAAACCCACAGCCAGACATCAGGCAGAGAGAGAGAGAGAGAGAGAGAGAGAGAGAGAGAGAGAGAGAGAGAACTTGGAATACACAGCTGTAAGATTTCTCCATCAAATCACTCTCAAGGAACCTTGCTGAAGAGGAGGCAGAAAGAGTGGAGGAGACAGAAGGGACAGAGAACAACTGAACAAAGTTCATATGAGCTCACAGAGACTGAAGCAGCAGTCACAGGCCTACATGGGTCTGTATCTGGTCCTCTGATTAGATATTACAGCTTTCAGTTTAGTACTTTCATGGGACTCCTGAATGTGTTAACCAGTGAGTCTCTGGATTTTTGTGCCTTCTCTTGGAGCTCATTTATTTTTCTGTTTATTTTTTATTTATTTTTCTGTTTATTCTGCTTATTTATTTGTCTTGTCCAATTTCAATATGAAGGGTTTTGTTTTATCTGATTATATTTTATTTTGTTATGTTTTGTTTTTATCCCTTAGAATCCTGTTCTTTTCAAGTGAGGGATAAAAAGGAGAGGGGTGAGGAGATAGGAAGGCACTGGCAGGAGTAAAGGGAAGGAAACTGTATTCAAAATATATTGTATGAAAAAGGATGGAAAAAATTAAAAACTTAAAAATTATTTACAGGAATGTGTTCTTGAGGGAGGGGTGTTGTAACATGAAAGTTTCTTTCTGTTTAAAACCAAACTGAAGCATTCTATTATAGCATACTTAATATCTAAGTTTATTTCTATAGATAAAATGTAAGATTTTTTTGTTTAAAATAATTTCTGCTGCAAGAAGAGAGGATGTTTTCCCAGTGTAAGCAGTGATAATGATGATAAATGATGATGATGATAATGTTAATAATAATAATAATACAATTCTTTGGACACTTTAAAATACAAAACCCTAGGTCTAGAGAGAGCGTTCAGAAGTAAGGAGCATTTGCTGCTCTTACAGAGGATATGAGTTGCAACTTCTCCTTCCTATATCATGTATGTCCTGCTATATCCCTGCTTGCCAACCACAAAAAAAGTTTCACAGATTCATGAAAAGAGTTAATCAGTCCCTATAATCATGTCTTCAAAGATTTTCCAGCTTTATTATTCCAGTACATTATTTTAGTACAAATGATGGGCTGATGACCACCCTGGATACTTACTGGTTTGTCTTCCTACAGATGTACAGGTATGGTGAAAGTATATAATCATTCACAAATTGTTACTCCAAGAGAAGCTTCAATTTCCACATGAAAGTCATGTTTCCTCCCTCTCTACCAATACAGAGTGAGCATGCTCTCCAATATTTTTCGTTATCAAAGATAAAATGTATCATATCTATAAGCTATATGTAATGCCTACTGTGAGCTAAACTTTTCACAAATGCATTTGAAGCCTAGTTAGCCCAGAGGAGGAGGAGGAGGAGGAGAAGGAGGAGGAGGAGGAGGAGGAGGAGGAGGAGGAGGAGGAGGAGGAGGGGCAGAAAGAGCAGGAGGAGGAGGAAGAGGATAAATTAATTAATCAGTATTTCCTCCATTTTGCCTGTGGAGAAGCTAAGTCATAAGCCTATTAAATGACCGGTCTGAGGCTGTAGAAACAGCTAGATTCTGTCTGTGTGGAGATTCTTGTAACGGAAAAATTTTTAGTTAAAACACTTATATTTATTAGTACTTAACAAACACCTATAAAATATTTATATCCTATAACCTAATACCTAAGAATACTCTAATACCTAAGAACACCTAACTAACTCTATTTTAATTTTCTTAAAAGAACATTAATATTCTTAGCATAGATCCATGCAGGATAACCTGATTCATGGAAATCCCAACAGGCAGTTCCTTTCAAGTCTGTTTGGTTTAACTTTGCCAGTTCATATGGGCAGTTTACTTCAACCTAGATTGTGACCAGCTTATAAAGTTCAGTCTGTTTTAACTACTAGCTTGAGGTCAGCTTCCTCCATCTTCTGAGACTCTATATTCTCCTCGGCCCATGTATGCGTCACAGTATTAAGCTTCTGAGCAGCCTCCGAACTGTGCCTGCTTCTTCTGCCAGCCTTAATAGTCTAAATTATGGCAAAGGGTCTCTCTCAGGCTGACTTGCAGTGAAGAGTCTTTCTCTTTTGGACTCCCCTTCAGTTTATAATCATTATAATCTACAAGCTTGCATATGCCATACCTTGCTGTGCACTTCTCCAGTGTGTGTCTCAGTAGTGAGGACAAGAGGAAGAACAAGCAAAAGAGAGAACCGCGTGGAGCTCTCTCATTTATGTATTGCATCAGCTCGTGGTCCTTGGCAGTCTCAAGGGCTCACATTATTTCTAGAGATATCCAACAGTCCGGTGGCTTCTCACAGCAACCAACATCATCTGTGAGCTCTGTGCAGTTTCTTAGCCATGCCTCTTCAACAGGGCATTTCATATTTCTCACAAAGCTATGGGTCCATTTCAGCAATTTCAAGGGATACCAGGCTAATCCTTTATGCGCTGCCAGATTCTAAGCTGAACTCTATACTAATTTAACTAAAGAAGCCTAACATCTACCACAGATTCTTACCAGACAGACTGCGATGGCAAGACTCCAAGAGTTCTCATTTTGAAACTGAGTTTTATAAGGGTTACATAGATTACTCAGTAGCCAGAGCACTTGCTGCTCTTATAGAGGATCTGGGTATGGTTTCTAGTATCCACGTGATAACGCACAGCCATCTCCAACTTTAGTTCCAGAGGGTCTGATGCTTTTTACTGATTTCTGTGGGCTCTTACATGTGCATAATGCACATAAACTCATACAAGCATGTGCACACGCATGTGCACACACATAAAGATTAAAAATAAAAATTCAGAAATACAATACTGTAATTAATGTAAGCTTCTTAATTTTAAAAATATTTACTTAATATTTGACGTTTCTAGATTTTCAATAAAGATACATTTGTCTTATGTTGAATTTTAGTTGTCTTTGAAATCCTTGGTTATATCCTTGGCACCTTTCAGCTGTTATTTTTTAGAGCTTTTTGCTTTAAGGGAAACTAGAAAAAAATTTCCTTTCCTATAATATCTCTATTTACTTTCTTCAAGCTAAACTTTTACAATTCAGTCATTTTATCTTCATTAATTATTCTTTTTATTACCTCTGAGCATCTGGGACTAGTTTCAAGTTATAACAATACTCATTTATTTTTCATGATACTATTTTTAAATTAATTTGTACTTTGGTTATTAAGTAGACATTAAAATATTTGCATTTCTTAGCTTCTATTAAATTTTTTTGCAAATAATATCCTTTAAACATATTATAAAATTTTTATTAGAGACAAATATTAGTGTCATTATGAGCCAACTGAAAGAGAATTTTTTAAAAAATGAATACTATTCCAATCCTAATTTAATGTAAATTTCATCTAACTTTGCATAATTATACAAGGTCCATTGCTAATAAAAAATAGTGAAAGAAAATACACAAAACTAGAATTAAGGTTTCACTTTATTTTCTCCCTTTTTCCTCTGTAAATTATCTCCAACATTTTAAACGTCCTTTAATTTTCATCTAATTTTGCACTGTAAGATAAATATAGGAAAACAATTATAAACTACCATAAAATATATGGACTCAATACATAATCTATGAGTCTCAATTAAATTTAATTCAAAAACTGTCTGAAAATATCAAAAGATATTGTGTCTTGTTTTGCTGCATTTTTTCTATTCTCTGAAACAGAGTCTGATTATATAATCTTTAAGAAATGGAGAGGCTTTTTTTCTGAGAAGAAAAGTGAGCTGGCAAATAGTCACTAAGATCACGTCCATAAGGGTAGAGTGAGGGGAGCTGAGGAAGGAGCTCACACAGCAGCCCGGCATGCTGGTGAGCAGTGCAGAGGGACTCAGTCTAGCCATGCCCTGCCTCTATGAGTGAGACACTGTGAGTGTGCTGCATGAACCAGCACATGCCAGGGGGCCTGGAGAGTACAGTGTTCTGTGAATTAGGAAGATGCATTTCCATTGCCAGAAACAATGGCTCCACCAAAAGTAAGCGGGCTGGGGAAATGGCTGATCAGTTAAAGAGTTCCTTGAAGAAGAGTCTTTCCATTTTCAGCACCCATGCTGGGCAGCTCACTACCACCTATATCTTGAACTCCAGGAGATCTGACTCTCTCTTTGGGACTCTGAGGTTACTGGCATACCTGTGGCACACATTTACACAACCACATACAATACACATAAAAAATAAAAATAAAGTGAAAGGTCATTATAACTCTTTTTAAAAACTCCAAAAAGAATGAGAGGATCTATTGATATCAGAAAGGAATCTGTCACTTCAAAATACTTTAAGTATACCTGGGTACATGGATACAGTTTTTCAGTGGATCATACAGCCTGTAAGTTTTTGCTTTCCCTTAACTGTTTTTTATAAATCCAGTTTTTTAATGTTCAAATGACCTTTTCTGTCCTCATTTATGGAAATCATCCTCCCTCTTTGTGTGTGTGTGTGTGTGTGTGTGTGTGTGTGTCTGTGTATGTGTGTGTGTATGTGTGCATTTGTGTGTGCACATGCATATGATGCATGTATTCAGGAATCATTGAAGGCCAGAAAAGAGTTCCAGATCCCCTGGATCTTGAGTTATAGGTGATGGTGAACCACCTGGCATGGTTACTAGAAAGCAAACAGGGGTCCTTTGCAAGACATATCATACCATCACACACTCTTAATTGCTGAGTCATTTCTTCAGCCCTAAAGATTTGTTGTTGTTGTTGTTGTTGTTTGATTACTTCTTTAATTTTTAAGGTTTATTCATGCTAGTCTATGTGTCTGAATATTTCTGCCTGTATATATGCATATGCACCATGTGTGTGCAATGCCTGCAGAGGTCAGAAGAGGGCATTGGATCCCCTGGAAATGAGTTTGAGATGACTGAGAGCTGCCATCTCAAACTGGAAATTGAACCTGAGGCCTCTGCAAGTGTTCTTAACCACTGAGCAATCTCTCCAGCCCTAAAGGTCTCAGTTTTTGTTTTCCTTTTGCTTTATCTATGTTCGGTTTTGTTTTTTAATGTGAACTTATGTGGTATACCTTTCTTTTAGTTTGCTGATTCTTCATATTGTACAGGCTACCTCTGTGTATGCTAACTGACCAGTATAGGTTAGACAATGCTTTGAAATAGGTAATGTGAATTCTGGGGAAATTACCTTCATGTGGCTTTTGTTTATCTTCAGCTTCCCACAACTGGTATTCAATGTCCTTTTGCCTTCAGTATACAATTTCTCCACCAGTAGAAAAAACAATGAGATTTTGGATTTACCTGTTTTATATTAAAAAAAAATGCTAGGGATTGAGAAACTGAATCCCAAGCTTTAACCTAATGCTTGTCAACATGGTAACAAATTTGCTAGAGGCTTAAAGCAGCAGCAGCTTATTTGGCCACAGTAGTGAAAAAAAAAATGTTGCAGACTGCAGATCCCCTCTGGATATCTTCCTTCATTAAAATTTAGCCATTTTGTGTCTTAAGTCCTTCTAGGACTCTGTGCCTGAGTCACTTAAGTCAGCTTGACATCTGCTCAGAATTAGTCACCAGGCCCCCAAACTTGAACCGGATTCAGCCAACCAGAAAGCAAGCCACCCATAGAGAATCAGTAAGAGTCTACAGCCTTCCTGCCCAGCCTTCAGAGCAGAGTCGCGTCCTAACAAGAGACCATACTATGACCAGGGGCTTTTTAAAAGTTATATATATGTTTGTTGGAGTATTTTGTTTGCTTGTTTAGTGTGTGTAGGTCCAGGGACAGATCATAGTAGTTGGTTCCCTCTTCACACCATGTGGGTTTACTGTGAATCCAACCCAGATTGTCAGGCTTAGAGAAAAGACCCTTGATCCCCTTCACCCTTTCCTGGGGCCTGGCAAACACTGTTTTTGGATTTGGGCGTATCTACAGGTTAACTGAATATAATCACATGGGTCCTGTAAGCAAAGTCCTGAAACTGCATCACGTTTTTAGATATTTTTCTCCAATTTAAATTCACTGATATTCATGAGTTGAGAGGAGAGAGAGAGAGAGACAGAGAGAGAGAGAGAGGATGGAAAGAGGAGAGAAAGGGGGGAAGGGAGAAAGGTAAGAGGAAAGAAAGTCTTCAAAATGGAGCATCAAATAGGCCGCTGCTACTGATTCTGGGCTGGAAAAATCAAAGCAATTTTGTAGAATGAGTAATAGATAAAAGTGTCTGCATATTGCACACCAGCCTGAAAACGTTACCTCCATGACTATGTCTAGCCCAACAGACTCTACACTACTTCAGTGTGCCCTGGCTCACAACTATTATCTCTATTGTCTATTGGTGTTGCTGCCTGGAGTAACAGTGGAGTGATTTTCCTGGAATTCAGACATCTCACTTACTAAGAATTCCTTATAGAAGACATGTAGCAATAACATGTCTCAGGCTGCAAACTTGGATGACAATGAAAGAGACAAGGATGGGATAAAAATTGTGGTAAATGATATAGCTCAATGGAAAATGGAACTTGCTGCTTAAGTTGCCGATTATGTACCTGTTATGATTAGAATCTGAAATGCCACCCACAAACTCATGTTTTGAATATTTGCTCTTAGAGAGTGCTGCTATTTGGGAAGCATGTGAATGCTGTAGAAGATGTGTTCTAGATAGACAGAGTGGTCTCTGCTTCTTGACTCACTGTGAAGTAATAACCTCTATCACATTCTCACACTCCCACACCATGATTTGGGCTGCTCCACAATGCCTTCTACGCCATGATGGTCAGAAACCCTCTAAAACTATGAGCCAATATAAGTCTCCTCTCATGTTATTTATGCCAGGTATTGTGTTTACAGAGACAGAAACATAATGATCCCCTCAATCTGTCATTAAAATAGATAATTGGTATATGAGCTGCCTAAGAGATAGCCAGTTTACACAGTTAAACCTCAAAGCAATTCTAATATACCAGATTATTCTGAATCTGCTGAGAAATGTCTTCCAAAGCAGAAATACACACATGAGGGTTTTACTAGAGAATATACCAGTGAATCTAGAAGACATCAACTAGAAACACAAGCCTGACACCATAGAAGGACATACAGGGAAGAGTGGAAATCTCCTAGGTGGTATTACAGGCTTAGGAAATTCAGCCTGCACTTTAGGAAGTTTGGGTAATAGACCAGCCTTTGAGACTCTCGGTCCCTTACATTCACTGTATTTAGAGGTCCATGGGACACACACTGCCTTCACAGCAATCCAAATCCATATTGTACAGACCTGCTCACACAAGCTTGTGAAGCAATATGCATATGGCCCTTTTGGCCCTTTCATCTGAGGGCATCAACAGAGATTAGTGAAATGAATGCTGATACTGTATTACCCACTCCATCAGCCTTCCTCTTTTCCCTTCACCCTCACCTCTAACTTTGGCAGGTGGGTGGGGGACTAGGAAACATACTAATCAAACTGTCCCAGTCCAGGTTGCTACAGATTCCTACCTATTGTCACACAATGTGGGAGACAAACACTAGGCCAATAAATGCTTGACTCCTTTGCTGCTCTTCTACAGAAGCAGCCTGTCTTCCTTTTTTCCTTCCTTCCTTCATGTGTCCTCCCTCCCTACATTCCTTCTTTTTTCCTCCTTTCATTCTTACTCTCAGGGCCAATGAGCTCTAATGATGTTGTCTTTATTTCTTTACTCAATGCTTCCTGAATGTAGCCAGTTGTCATTGTCATATGTACTACAGGATTCAACTGTGAGTGTATAAAAAAGGATATTGCCAGAAAAAGTTAATAGAGATAAAAAATCATCATTCTATAGCCTGTGACCTGCCCTAAAAGAGAAGAAATGATCAGAAATCCACCTGACTTCAATTATCTCTGCCTCTGCTTCTCAGATTCTATGACATGAACTTCCCCATGTCCTCATTATGATGAATTAATCCTCTGAGAACATGAGACAAACTAAACAACTCCTCTCATTTTAATAACCCCTCTCATTCTGGAGGGATATTTTATCATAGCAACCATAAAGTAGCTGATACAATAAATATAAGATATTCAGTGCAAAACAGTGAGAATTTTGACAAATAAGATTTGGGTTGTGCTAGGTGCTCTATATTCTCCACCAGTAACCTGTTGGACCCCTCTATTAAGGTTGCAGTCAACCATGTCTGGAAAGCCTTGTGCTCCACACTAAATGGCGGACTCCCTTTCCCAGGAGGGCTCTCTTCTTTCTGCCTGATCTGAGGAATCTGACCCCCACACCCTCTACCTGAGGAATGTCACATACTATGTTACAGGCTTAACTTCCTTTTCCTTGTTAAGAAACCATTCAGTAAGCAGCTGTGATTCTTGCAATGTCTCTTTATACAAACGAGGGATCCCATATCTATGCCCCAACCAATAATGTACACACCCTGGGAACCCCTACCCATTCCTCAAAGTTTTATATAACCCTCGATCACCCCAAATAAAGTTGAAGTGCCTTGCTGAAGCTGGTCCTGGAGTGTTAATCTGTTGTACATGCAGCTGTCCAAAACCCGTCTCCGGTCTTCTGTTCTCCTCGAGCACATGGACTGATGGCCAACAGTCCATGAGAAAAAAGGGCAGACCCAAAGTAAATCAAAAGATATCCCTCAACTGATGAATGGATAAAAAAGTTGTGGTACATCTACACAATGGAATACTACTCAGCCATCAGAAACAAGGAAATCATATAATTTGCTATCAAATGGATATAACTAGAAAAACTCATCCTGAGTGAGATAACCTAGACTCAAAAAAAATGCACATGGCATCTATTCACTTATAACTGGATTTTGTCATGTATTACAGCATAACTATCCTACAACCAACAAACTGAAAGGAACAGGAACACAGACTTTGTTAACTGTTAGTGGGATACTTTACCCTAGTGAAGCTGCCATGTAGGCCCCCAGTGTAGGGTGGGAGGGTGGGACTGGGAGGGGCAGAAAGAGGACACTGGATGGAGGATGGAGATGTAACCTGAAATAATAAAAGAGGAAGCTTTTAGCCCTCATATGGCTGTTGAACTGAAGGGGGCTGTTTGTAGGGCACCCCACAACAGAGGAGTAGGATAGGTGGGAAAACAGAGAGAGGGTGGGAGGGTAAAAGGGTGGGTCTGGCAGGGGTGGAAGGAGGGGACTCTTATGGAGATGTAAATTGAAGTAATAAATAAACAGTTAAAAAAAGAGAGAGAGAAAGAAAGGTGGATTAGCAGTAACTGGTTTGAGACAGCTTATTTTTAAAGCAGGACAGGCTCACTTTTCACTTTTGAGTGGTCTGCCTGCTGCTGAGCTCTGCAGGCTGCAGAGTGCTCAAGGGGTTTCTACTACTGATGTTTGAAGCTTCTGTTTTCTCTCAGTGGAATGACACAAAAGGACAGCTCACCATGTGCTACAGGCTTACAATGGCCCAACCTTAAGACTAGGCTTCAGTTTTGGAAATGCTCCTGGTTGTACACTGATGATTTGTCTTCTGAATCTCTATGACCAGGAGATGACAGCCTCCGCCATGAGCTCTCTGTAGGTAGTCATTGAGTGTAGCAGTTTTGGTGGACAGCATTTACCATCATCGTAGAGAAAGCTTTGCCCTTTCTTTGGCATCTGTGATAGCTAATCTTGGTTTGTCAACTTGAGTATATCTGGAATCAACTAAAACTCAAACATCCATGAGGGATTTTCTTGATTAGATTATTTAAGTTGGGAACCCCCACCTCAAATCTGAGCCACACTTTCTAGTGGTAGCTCACGAAAAAGGACATTAAAAGAAGGAAGCTTTTGATTTTTGCCAGCTTCCTCTCACTCTTGCTGGCAATTTCATCTATTCCATTGATAATGCATTTCATTTCTGCTATTAAAACCCACTTCTTCACAGTTCTGACAAAGAAGAAGACCAATAGATCTCCAGGATTCCTCCTGCATTCTAGATCCAGATTGTAACTGCTGAGACAAACAGTCTTGTGCACTATGCTACTACCAGACTCTTGACCTTTCCATCAAAGAGATAGCTATTGTTGGACTACCCTGAAAACAGCCTGTAAGCCACTCTAATAAATTCACAGAAACAGAGAGAAAAACAGACAGACAGACAATCATTCTGTCCCCTTAGGGAATTCCAACAACATTCCAGCTGAGCTTTCTGCAAGGGAAAGCTCATCTTCCATGTTCTAGAGCAAATACTTAAAATAACCAGCTTCAGATAAATCAAATTCATTTGGGCTCTCAGTTTTTTAGATTTGGGGCAGTCTAGGCATTGGTTGGGCTTTGTGCCTGCCAAGGTGCGAACACATTAGGGAGGTTAGACACAACCATATCTCACAACTGCACAGACAATTTCTTGAAATAAATCTCCATCTCTGTGTGAGTGTCTGTCCATATGTGTATGTGTGTGCTCATGTGTGTGTGTTAGGTTTGTGTCTGTGTGTACATGCTTGTGCGTTTATGTTTCTGTGTGCATATGCTTATGTCTGTTTATTTTTCTGTATTTGTGCTTCTTTGTGTATTTGTATTTGTGAATATATTTTATGTTTATGTGTGTTTGTATTTATATTTGTGTGTTTTTATGTGAGTGTATTTGTATGCAATTGTATATATTTGTGCATATCTGTATGTATTTGTACATTTTGTGTGTTTATTATATGTATATATTCGTATATTTGTATATGTGCTTACATTTGTGCATGTGTGTATATGCATGTCTCTCATTGATTCTTATTCTCTCATGGAATTCTAATTCATAAAAAACCCTCCAAATCTTAATGTTCAAAAGAATAACTTCCAAAATTATGAACACAGCTCTCAGCATGTTCAGCTTCAATGCTGAATTTCATTTAAAGTGTCAGAAAAGGGTTCTCTCATTACTTGCTATGAGTCAACTATGGTTTTGAGGTTTTGACATTAATGCATGAAGATGGTTTTATAGGACCATGAATTTTTCAGCATTCATATTCTTCAGAATTAGTTATTGGAACCCAGCTTTACAGAAGAGATGATAATTGTACCTATACCTGGGGGATATGGTTCAACAGCTAAGGTACATGCCCTTGCAAGCATGAGGACCTGAGTGCAGATTTCAGATTTGCTATCTAGCCAGCCTAGCCTAATCAGAAAGCTACAGTCCAATACAGAGACCCTGCATCTAGCATTTGAGAAATGACACTTTAAAGTTGACCTGTGGCCTCCATATGTACACACACACATACACATATGCACCTGTATATAAACATGTACCTGTATACTGACAGGGGAACACACATACACACACACACACACACACACACATGATTTTATGTTTACATTCCCAAAGCAATTGAGATGCTACCCTTTGGGTAAACAATCAGTATTCTAATAAATTCTGTGTGGTGATGTGATATGGATGGTGCTCACTACATACATGCAGCAATGTTTGCAACGCAATCATATTCACAAAATAGAAATTGATTTACACATAAATCTATTTATATTGCTCAAGAAGTTACATTTGAAGGCTGCATTTCTTTTTTTAATAAATAAATTTATTTATTTATTGCTTCAGGTTACATTTCCATCATATTGTCCTCTTTGCCCCCTTCCCTGCCCCCCTCCCATCCTCTACCCCCTAACCCTTCCATCCCACTCCTCTGGAGTGGAGTGTCCCTACATAACAGTCCCTCACCCCAGTTCAGACGTCATATGAGGGCCAAGAGCCTCCTCATACACTGGGGGCCTACAAGGCAGTACCACCAGTGAAAAGTATCTCATTGCCAGGGAGAGAAAACTAAAAAACAAACAAACAAAAAATTAAAAACAATAAAAAAATAAAAATAAAATATCTATGTCCATGTTCCCTTTGGTGCATTGGTTGTAGTATAGATATCCTGTAGTATATAGCTAAAATCCTACTATAAGTGAATAGATGACATGTGCATCCTTCTGAATCTGGGTTAGCTCACTCAGGATGAGCTTCTCTAGTTCCAACCATTTGGCTGCATATTGCATAATTTCATTGTTTCTGATAGCATCTACGTAATGGAAGGCTGCATTTCTTTATGAACTGTAGGAATGGTGATTCCTTCTCTCTGTCCTCCGACTTTTCTGTATGATTCTCACTGAATCTCTGTATTCCCCACTACCATTATGCTTCACTTCTCAGCTCCATCCAACCCTTTCACCCCTTCTACCTCTGAAAATTGACAGAAACTATTCTGACAGAGGTAAATACACTACCCCTCCCAGCTTCATCCCCTGAACAGTCAGAGGAGAGGTAATCTTAACCCTGAGATGGAAGATTTAATTTTTCAAGTGTTAGTGTGTGTGAATGGATGTGTGTGCTTGTGTGTGTATATGTGTGTAAATGTGTGTATTGCCATGTGTGTATGTATGAATGTGTGTGTGTTTGTGTGTGTATGTGTGTATGTATGAATGTGTGTGTGTGTGTGTGTGTGTGTGTGTGTGTGTGTGTGTGTGTAGTTGTGTGAGCATGCATCCTGAAGCACACATGTGAACGTCCAAGGACAACTTTCTGGAGGCAGTTAGCTCTCTCTTTCTACCATGTGGATCCTGAAGATCAAGCTCACCTATGCCTTACCCACTGAGCCATCTCCTTGGCGCCTGAGATTTGAGCTTTTATCAAGATTACATTCCCTTTCAAAAAATCTGTCCATTAGTCTGCATTTCTCCATTATATGTGCTATGAAGAACTTATTATTGGATTTTTACATTTTTTCTCTTTTCCTTTACCCTGCTATCAAATCTCTATTACATTTTTATTTTATCATGTTCCTGCCCAACTCCTCAGCATCACATCTCACCTATCTTCAAAGTTGAAGTTATAGTCACACTAGCTCCCTCAAATATCAATAGAAATGTTTATATTTCTCTCATCCTTATGAAATATTCTCTCTCTCTGAGAATTCCTTCAGTCATCTCTTCTTTCAACAATATTTCTGCATTTGAAAATATATTTTGTCTTCAGTTGATAAATAATTCTTTGTTTATGAGGTATACAATATGATGGTTTGCTCTATGCTTGTAATATAAATAAGGCTAATTAATAAATCCTTCACCACACAAATTTATCATTTCTTTCAGCAATAACACGTAAAGTCTTTTTAACAGTTTTGAAATATCCAAGAAATTATATTATTAATTGTAAATGCCATCCCATGCAGAGCTTGCAAAAGTTTTCCCTCTAGTCTATTTGAAACACTGTTATCTTTTATCAAGGATTTTTTTCTCCAAAGATAAAATTTTCTTTCTCAGGCCTTCCATTTCTTCATTAAAATTTAATAGAATCATAATTTTGTTTGTCTTCTACATCTTGATTGTTTGTTCAAGTTCATCTTTCTATCTCCAGTGCTTAGGATATTAATTATAAATGGCATGATTTTAGTTTTTGAAATGAGAGAACTTAATCATTGACTAAAATCTGTAAGCCATGTTTAAATGATCATGTGTTTAATTAAGCACTACTATACAGCCTGTATATTGATTTATTATCCACCAAGTAAATCATAATAGATTCAATTAAGCATCTGTTAACTAATAAGGCAAACACATGATTATTATATTCACCCTTTGCCTCATTCAAAACATCACCTTTAGAGGAGACAATGTTGTGATCTGTCCCTCCTGTGTCTAAGTTCAAAACTCACAGTTGCCTCTCTCTCCTGATCCATTATGTATTCACAGGAGCCAAATGAAGATGATAACTGATTCTTGTCCAACCTCTCAGTCTACTTCTGAGATTAGCTCTGCTTTGAGTTAGACCAGGCTTCCCTCTAAGCAAGAGGCTCTAATCACAAAAGACACTTAATAGCAAATGTTTTTCCTTGTACAAATGAAGAACTCCAGTGTTGATGCTATCTTCTATGTATGTCGTCTTTCTTCCCTAAAGAAAATGCACTTAAGCACTTACTAGACATTGCTAATCTGCAAATCCCTTTCCAATGACCATTTCCTGATTTCTAAATTCCTTAATTTTTTCCAGTTTAATCTTTCTATCATTGTAGTCTTTCTGTACCCGCTGACTCCTGCTAAGGACCAAATATTACCAAATATAATTTAAATTAAATGAAAGTAGAGAGTTGGTTCATCATGGTCAAGCTGATTGTACTCATTCATCAAATATCTTTAAAGAAACATGTTTTTGGTCCCAACTACTGAGTAGGAGTACACAAATGATCATTTAGTAAGGAGATGTCATGTAAACAAATGGGTACACTGTTGGTATGAGTTCCCCTAAACACAACTGAAACAGGGGACTAGACATAATGGTTTGTGTGACAAAATAATTTCAAGGCACAAAATGGAGGGACTGCAAAGCATGAAAAATGCAAATGCAGATGCCGCATTGAGGGCATCCTGTGGACATCAGAAGGCCAATTCTACTAGGGACCCTCTGCAGAGCATAGGAAATGGCTTCACAACCACCCCTTAGCCACTGAGTCGGGATGTTTATCTCTATCAACCTGACGACATTGGTCAATTTTTCCTCTAGTACTTGGCTTATTTTATCTCAGGGTGGTTACATATCTATGTAGAGAAAGTAGAGTTTTCCCCCACTGTGATACAGCTGACCCATAGATGATATTTCAGATTATATTTATGCTGTGGTAGCTATATAGAACAGGTTTCAAAAGAACATGACAGGAAAAAGAGATGACTCAGTCAGTTACATGCCTGGTGGACTAGAATGGGATCTTCAGCTTGGATCCCTAATAACCAGGAGTAGGCTTGCGCAGCAGTGTCTGTCTGTGACTGAGTGTGATGGACTCCTCACCAAGGACAACTTCCGCGTGTCTGGGTCTGCCTCTTGCTGCTGTGGTGGGGGCGGTGACTCTGGGAGACATTCCAGAACAGAGTAGCACATGGGGATTGAAATCATCCAAAATATGTAAAGCTATTTAAATTGCGAAACCTGTTGCTAAAGAACATTTATGAGCACTGGTTCATAGGCCTGTACTAATTTACACAATAGCAATATTGGCTGTATCTGAATTAAGGAGCCACCGTGGAGCTGTGCAAGTGACGCACGGATGTGCGTTTTAAAGTTCTATCATCCACAGGCCAGGTATGTAGTGTTCATCCCCATAATGGTGAATCAGATGAATTGGCCTGGCTATGACTGTGGCCATACGCTACAGTTGGACAAAAAGATACCATGTTTTAATTGTGTCTGTGGACAACAATGTGGACACTAAAACTGACATATTTTTTATGTAAAGTTTTTCTATTCTCTGATTTTTAATAAACTTTAGAAACCAAAAATTAAAAAAAGGCGGCCCTCGAGGGAGGCCCCTGACTGAGGGGGCAGAGATAGTTGGCTCCTTACAGCTCATTTGCCAGACAGCCTAGTCAATTCAGGAATCTCCAGGTTTAGTGGCTGACTCTCCTTCAAAAACTAAAATGAAAAGTAGTGAAAGAAGAAACACACTCCGACCTCTGCCCTCCATCCACACATACATTAGTGCACACAACCCCACCTCATACATACACAGAAAAGGTGAGGGAAGGTGACCCCAAACCAGAAATTGTCTAATTCAGGCTGTACTAAGAGTGCCTCTGTTCCATATTCTTAGACAGCGATTGGAAAGCCCAGAAATGTGTTATAGGGGATGATATTCAGATACGCATAATCCCAGCTTCAATCTCAATGAATTACTCAAGCATAGACAAAAATGCTTTGGCAATGTCAATGAATCAAGAGGAGAGATTGTTCGTTTTTCCTTCCCCAGCAACTCACTTACAGGAACAATTTCATTCTGACGCTATGTAATGAGTTTTATGACCCTGGACAAGTGAATAACTTGGCAGGGCTCCAATCTCTTCATTTATAAAATGAGAGGATTTTGAAGGTTCATTCTAGCTCCTGTGGTCAGCAGCCATGAATCTAGGCACATTCAATATGTTCAGTGTCCCACTCCAGCTCCTGAAGTGAACCATTCTTCATCACACTAATATACTAGGCTAGAGTCTCTGACAGATTTTTTTCCAATATTCAAAAAACCCTAATAAGAATACCTAAATTTTTGACTTCTCTGGATCACACTGTCGTCTACAAATTACACACCCTAAAACCTCACAATTCAGTTATAAAAACTAGCAAAAAAAAAGTAACTCATAATGTTTTAAATAGGTTTATGATTTTCTATGGCCCACATCTACAGTTATCTTGGGCTGACTGTGGGCCATAGGCCACCAGTTGAGCATGTCTGCAAACTTTACTTTTTGTTCTATGTGCTAATTATAATGGCATTAGTTTTTAATTTCCTACATATTTCTTTTTCAAATTCACAACAATTTGGCCATGTGGAGATTGGAAAATGTCTTGCTGGGTAAGATAGCCTGGTGCACAAGCTAAGGACCTGAGTTCAGAGCCCCAGAATGCACATGAACATGGTATGGCCTACGTGCCTGTAATCCCATCCCTGTGGTTGAAGTCATCCAGAGGCAGGAGGATAACTTCACTGGGACTTGCTAGCAGCTATCCTTGCCCAAATCCAAAGTGCTCCAGATTCAATGAGAGGCTTTGTCTCAAGAAAATAAACTAAAGGGAATAGAGAACCATGATATCATCCTCTGGCCTCTACACACACAGATATACACACATGGTTATACCTTCCTTGATCACAAATAATGAGTTCAGTTTAAAAATCCAACCACAGAAAATAGTTCACATAAAAATCCTACCATGAGGAGTCAATACAAGAGGGCTCAGTGGGTAAATGTCCTTTCTACCAAGCTTGAAGGCCTGAGTTCAATCCCCAGAACCCGCACAACAGGATGAGAAAAATAATTCCCCCAAGTTGTCTTCTGACTTCCACATACACAGAGAGAGGAGAGAGATTCATGTACACAGACACAGATAGAGACAAATACACACAGAGAGACAAACACAAATAAATATGTATATGTTTCAAACATTTTAAGATGCAAACACGGAGTTGTAAATTTATAACCAGGAATTATATAGTAAGTTTCTAGAGTTTTCCAACCTGAACTAAAAAATAGATGTTCACAGGCTTCAGTCTATATGACCTGAAAAAGGACTCACCTCCTCCCTTCCTCTTCTGATCCTGCCCCTCCTTTTTCCAGTTCTGGGATAGTGGGTTACTTCCTGCCCTTTGCTTGGCTTATGTAATGTTGCATCTCCTGTATGAGTTCTTAGTCATATTCTTTGGATTCACCTATGGCTTCTTAGTCTGCAGCTTTCCTCCTTTGTAGTCGTTACATCCTCCAAAGATCTGCACTACATACCAATCTCTGTATTCTGCATTGTTTTCATACCATAATTGTCCACACAGAGTCATACCTTCCTCAATCACAAATGACCATTTCTTAGTTCACATAGTATATACAATAAATATATTGTATCTATCAACACACACACAAATATATATTTGCTGGCCAAACAAATGATCACCAAATGACACATAGTCAATATTCAAATAAGACAGAATAAACATTTGACTCAAGATCAGAATTGTTGAGTCCTGTTTCTTGTGTCAGATTATCTAATCTGGAGCTAAGGCCATCTAGCAACTTCATGTGTCATTTCTTGGGATTTAGATTGTAGATTTCTTGAGAACTCCTTCAAGAATATCACAGAAGAATCTGTTAATTTTTGTTCTCTGATCAGTTCTTTGAGCTGTTTCATTGCTTATTAGCTGTGAAAATGTGTACAAATTACTTGCCTTCTCTAAACTTTAATTTTCTCTAAACAATGATAACAACAATTATCTACAGAAATAAGTACCTGGCACACAGTACCACTGTGGGAACATTTGCTACTATTTTTTATTATGCAACAGTCTCTTTTGGTGATTATAACTGATGAATTATAACCACTTTGGGGAGCAGTGTTGAAATACCAGATTTTCCCCCAAAGCTTCTCTAATGCTCTCATTTGCCTTTTTATTTCATAATCTTATATTATTCCCTTAGTAAAAACACCCAAGTGCTGTATTTTTTCTCATGATATTTTTATGCTCCATTGCCTAGAAATGGAAATAGAGACACTACTTAAAAATATTATCAACATATTAAGCAAATGTGATTGACTTCATCAGTCCCCTTACCTTCTCCCACAAAACCCACATAAATCCTTCTTTCTTGTTCTCAAATCTCTCTCTCTCTCTTTCTCTCTCTCTCTCTCTCTCTCTCTCACACACACACACACACACACACACACACACACACACGAACATATATACTGGCAAGATCTTCATCTACAGATAAAACCAACACATTCAATATTAACTTTTTTATTTCAGCCACAAAGATCTCTCTATTTATTTATATTTAATTTCTATGTGGGATTCATTGTAAGTACCCAGTTTTAAAGCTTGATCCTTCCCCATGCTTGGTTTATCAAGTATACATTTAAATGAATTTAGTTCACTCAGTTAGTAACCATGGCCCAGTGTAACTGAATGAGAAATGTACATGCAGAAGCTCTAAATAAATTCACCATCTTGTAATTCCTTTCTCTCATAAACTAAACATAGTTTATTCTCCCAATTGTCTTTGTTTTACTAGCTACCTGTCCTAGTTTCATCCTGTTACTGTGATAACACAACTTGAGAAGGAAAGGGTTTGTTCTACTTTATACATCACAGTCCATCACTGTGGAAAGTTAGATCAGGAGCTCAAGCAGGAATTCAAAGCAGAAACCTGGAGGAGCACTGCCTGCTGGCTCATTCTCAAGCTCTTGCTTAACTAGCTTTCTCATATGCTTAAGACCATCTTCCCAGGAAATGGTGCCACCCAAAGTGGGCGGTACTCCCATATCAAATAACAATCAGAACACACCCCTACAGACATGCCCACAGGCCAACCTGATATGGCTAATCCTTTAACTGAGATTTGCTTCTCCAGTGACTCTAGGCTGTGTCAAGTTGACAATCAGAGGGAACTAATATATAATGAGTTCACTCCTCTGTAACATTTTCAGTCTTCATCTTTCCTTACTTTCATTTTGTCTGTATTCAAACTGTGCTTATACCTAAAGATCATACACACACACACACACACCCCACCACACCACACCACACCCACAGCACACCACACCACACACACACACATGCATGTGCGCACACACACACACACAGAGAAAGAGAGAGAGAGACTGAGTGGACCCCAGAAGACAGAGACACACAAGTGCACATACAGAGAGTGAGAAATACATACGCAAGGAAAGACTCAAAAGAAATAAAGATACAAAAAGGAGGAGTGACTAACCCAAATTACTTAAAATCAAAAATGAAAAGAATATCTTCAATCAGACAACACCAAAACTAAATCACACATAAAAAAAATGGAACAATGTTATTGACACTTATAAAAATGTTGATAACTACAAATCTGTTGTTGGAAACATTGAAAATTGGAAGACAGTAAAGCAAAATCTTAAAGGAACTAGAAGGAAAACGATTAATTGGCTTAATATTATTCTGCTAAGTTCAACCAAATTCGTAGTACAAAGTCAAAAATACAATTAAGGCTTTTTTCAGAACAAGAAAATAGAATTCATCAGTAGCAGAGCAGGCTGTAAAACAGATGGAAGAAAATCCTACAGGAAAAAGGAAAGCCATGGTCACTGGAAGTTTACTCCATCCTGGAATGAAGAACACCAGAAAGAGTCAGTAGGAATAAATTCAAGAGGCTTTCTGTCATGAAGTGCTCATTAAATAATAACTGGCTATTGATGATAAAATTCTAGCAATAATTTGTGAGCAATAGCATATTTTTCCATAATAAAGGTCTATAAATAAATGACAAAATGATAAAATACAGTGTGGTGATTAATTTTTGGTGTTAGTGTGTGGGTTAGGACAGAAATCTGAGGAGAACACTGTTTGAGGTGTGTATGTGAGAATGTGTCTGGTAAGGCCTTTCATATCCTGTGAAGAGTTGTTAGGGAGAGGGACTGACTTGTAAGGAGTATAGAAGGTAAGCTGACCTCCCCTCTGAGAACTGAAATAGACTAGTTTTCTTCTCTCTTTGGTATGAGAACTTTAAGTCTCTTGGCCTTTGGACTCCAAGACTTATTCCATCCCCTTCCCTTGGGTTCTTGGGATTTGTAACCTGGATTGAGAGTTACACCATTGGTTTTCTGAAGCCTTTTAACTTCACTCTTCAGCCTGTGCACTTCCCCATCATGGAACTCTTAGCCACTGTGATTTTATGAAGCAGTTCTCCTAATAAATCCCTTCACATACATGAACATATATATCCTCTTCATCTTGTCTCTGTCAGGAAATGACTAATCCAAGCAGAAGAGGGGAATACAAATCTAGTCTTATAACACTCAAGTATCAGGATGATACATCACAATACAGAAGGTTTTGGAGTGGACTGAAGGATGTAGACAATAACACTTAAGCAAATCCTCATATGTCACAACCAAGAATGAGAGGTCAAAGCCAACAGAACATATGAAATGGTATCACAAAAGTAATCATTGGATCCAAATGATAGGAATAAAAGAGGAAATGTTGGAGGAAGGATTTGTGTAAAAAAATAGGAAACAATCCCTGGGAAAATATAAATAAGCTCAACCATGCCAGTGCTCAGACAAAGTGCAAATGGTCCACACACACCATACTGATTGATACTCACATAGAATGTCAAGGATATATATATAATTGTCTACCTACTTCACACTGATACTCCCATACAGTATAAATTATCTACACACTCCATATCAATACTCACATGGAATACAGACAGTCCACACTCCAACTAAAATACATATTACTTTTTTTTAAATACTTTATTTTTTTTTCTTCAAGTTACATCTCAGTAACAAACCCCTCCCTATTCCCCCTTCCTAACCCGCCCTTCCACCCTCTTC
>CAJQZJ010034182.1:6708082-6732657 GCA_907164525.1 Lophiomys imhausi | reverse complement strand
AGAAGAAGAAGAAGGAGGAGGAGGAGGAGGAGGAGGAGGAGGAGAAAGAAAGAAAGAAAGAAAGAAAGAAAGAAAGAAAGAAAGAAAGAAAGAAAGAAAGAAAGAAAGAAGAAGAAACAACTCCAATTTGTGTTGCCTATGTACTTCTTACTGGAGTAAGTCAAATTCCCAGTACTGCTGTCTGAGGCCCTGCTGATCATCATGGTCTGTGCTGCTATTGATGGTCATGTTAGAGTCCTTGGTCTTGCTGCAGGAGCAATGCCTGTTAACTTTCTGTAAGAAGGTGGAATTTCTCTTGATGTTACACTTCCTTTGGATCTTGTTTGTTTCCATATAACTTTTCATTTTATAATGTCTAATACACTGGATCATTTTACTAATCTATGTTCCTCTCCCTCAAAAAAAAGGCTAATTTTCACAGGGTAGAGTTGAGACTGTTTTCTTTGCTCTCCATTCTTTTCTGAAATCATAAAATTATGAAACAAGTGAAGGAATAAAGATATCCACACTTTGATATATATTGAAGTAGATAACTAGCATAGGAAACATTTGCTGACATAAAAAGCAATGCTCAGACAAATAGGACAAAGCAAAAATCAGGAAAGGAACCCTGAAGATGGATGAGAAGGACAAAAGTAATATTCAATAGTTCTCGTCTCTGGTCTCCCAGCTGATTTTGAAAAGGGGGAACTGTTTTGGACAGCTTATGCTGTATGATTTTCCAGCACAAGAATTTTGTTTTCTCATTCATTTTCAAGCTCCAGGCTGTCCACCCTCTTCACATCTGTAAGTAGCAATGGTCCCAAGCTTAGTTAGGTGCTGTCAGTTGTGCTGAGACCTCTGTCCCTGTTATTTTGCTGTCTGAGCTGCTCAAAAGACATTCAGATTTAAGACTCTGTTAGACAAGTCAGAAACAATACACCGGTCTCACACAGAAGAGATTACATTTTGTTCCCTGGGAATAATAAAAAAAAAAAAAGCATTTCAACATTGCAGAGAAATAACTTGTTTTTAACTTTTATGTATAGTTTCTCTTTAGTCAAGTCAGGCTAGGAATATTTTTGGATACTTTCCCTCAACTGAAGGCAATTGAGGACTTCAGTCTAACACAATGGGTAGGGGAGAACTCCTGGGCATTTTTTCCTTGTGGTTCGGAGCCTTACATTATGAGTACAAGGCTGTTTCTCTGCTAGGCATGTTATACGCAGCTCTCATCTTTTGCCTGCACTGATAAAGCCACTGGAAATTCTATGGTTTCTTACCTGTCACCTTGTGACATAAGCAGACATGAGTACTCAGTCAGCAGTCATCTCTTAACTAGACTTTGCTTCCTCACGGAAACTAATGATCCAGAAGAAAGAAGAAGTGATTCCTGGGAGTGGTGTGGGCATATTCATAGAACACAGAGATCATGGGGATCAAAGTGCAGTCTGCATATAAGTGGACGCAGAACTGACCTCTGTGGAGAATGGTATTTTCTTTATGCTGAGTCAGAGACAGACCCATCCTGTTGAGAAAACAATTGAACAGGAAACAGTGTGCTGAATATATTCTCTGCTAATATGGTGTGGTGGTTAGTTTTAACTGTCAACTTGACATAACATAGAATCACCTGAGACCCTTAATAAGAGACTGCCTAACTCAGGTTGAGTGGTGGGAATTTCTTGGAGCAACTGTCTTCATTACATTAGCTGGTGTGAGAGAACCCAGCCCACTGTGGGTAGCACTATTCCCTACATTTGGTCCTTGACCGTAGTGGCATAGAGAAAGCAGATTGACACCTAAGCATGCATGCCTTTATTTCTCTCTGCTTTTCACTGTGGGTGTGAGATGACTGGCTGCTTTAAGTTCTTGCCTTGACTTCCTCATTATGATGGACTGTGATCTGGAATTGTGAGCTAAGATAAACGCTTTCTCCCATAAGTTGATTTTGTGCAGGCTATTTTATTGCAGCAATGGAAAAGAAAAGAATACACAGATATAAAAAAAAATCTTGGCTCATCTAAAGTTAGGGATAACCATACACCCCAACTACCTTTTACTGGCATCATTTATATAGTCAATGCAATATGACATGTGAATTTAAACAAAGTTTAGGAGTTTGAAGGGCAGAATGGGATTAAATGCCTCAAGGGTACACAGCAAAAGAGGTTGTGGTGTTATGAAATGATGAGGTCACAAAGATGCTGATACTGAGGAGTACTCACATGAAGGACTGACCTCCCAACGGTCACTACATATCTATCTACTTGGATAGCATTCCAATATTGC
The DNA here is from genome assembly GCA_907164525.1 of Lophiomys imhausi. Lineage (NCBI taxonomy): Eukaryota > Metazoa > Chordata > Mammalia > Rodentia > Muridae > Lophiomys > Lophiomys imhausi. The sequence continues at coordinate 6,730,386 of CAJQZJ010034182.1, read as the reverse complement.
AGAACTAAGGTCTGTGGTTTGGAAAATGCTGAGGAGTCTGCACGGCATGGGGCTCTGTTTAGTGATTGGTTCTTATGATTGAGTTTTCTCATAGTCGGTTTGAAGCACTATCTGCCTACATGACTAGATGGAGAAACATCAGAAACAATGACCCTCCACTGATAGCAGAGTGAGTTCTTACCTTTCCATTGATTGTGAGCCTTTCATCTATGAATCTCAGGACATAATCTTCTCTCGCAGGCCTTTCTCTTCCTGTCTCCTGTTTACACTGCATCTCAGGAAAGAACTTCCCTTATCTATGGTCCTTTATCCTCTAGCTTTTGAGAAATTTCAATCATAGGAAATAGGACTGGAGGTAAGAAAATGTTCTTGGATGGAGTATCGCTCCTGCTCTTTGTCCCCCCAGCCTTTGCATTATCTGCACAGAGCTCACACTGGATCAAATCCTGCTTGCCATTGCTCTAGAATCTCCTGTCACTACTCATATTGCGGTGTCCCCTGCCTCTTCCTGTCTCCTATGGCTCCTGTGCTCAAGTTAACACAACCTTTTCGTTCATGCCAGTCTTCATGAGGTAGTAGCTTCACACTGTAACTAAACTCTGAGTCACCCTACTGTTTGTCTTTGGCCTGGCAGGTCCTCCATCATTTCTATAAACAATTTATGGTATTAAAAACTTGCAAGGCTCATAACTTCCCCATGTTGTGTCTGGGTACCAGTGGGTTTACAGACTGCCCATCACACTATACCTCTTCCATCCTCCTTCTTGGCTCACTTTGTTAGACTGCATATCACTAAACACACCGTTGTTTTCTCAATCAAGAAAATTGTGGTCCTAGTAGGCTGCAATCTTTGGTTCTGTAGCTTTTCTTTATTCTTTTAACTTCCTCTTTTAAAATATCTTTATGTGTATTCTGTAAGAGACAAAATCTGAAAAGGAATGCTGGCCAGGAGCTACCTTGACCTGAACATAGAATGAAGTTTTGGATGTGATATTAATCAAACTTGTCTCATTTACCATGTTTATTTGTTAAATTTTAATCAATATAATTAGGGCTTCTTCCTAGAAGGGTATTACCATTCTGTTACATAAAAATAATCTGCGGCAGGTGGATCCCATCAGACCCATGCTCCCCCCACCATGTGCACCCAGTGATCTGCTCCTCTGACTTTGGCTTGTGCTACCTTTCTCTCTTTGTTCAAGCTGGCATTTGGTCTCTGTTCTGAATTCCTCTAACATATTTTTATATTTATTTAGAGAGAGAGAGGGAGGGAGGGAGAGGGAGTGTACGCACCATAGCACACATGTGCAGGCCAAAAGGCCAGAGGACAACTTTGAGGAATCAGTTCTCCCCTTCCTCTATAAGGCTTCCAGGTCTTGAACTCAGGTTGACAGCCATGGCATCAGTGCCTTTACCTACTCTGCCATTTTTCTTGCCCCTATCTTCCCAGCTTTTACCTGGACTCCCATTTCTCTTCTTAAACTCTCCACTTTTTTGTTGATTCTTCCCTCCAGTTTAAGAAATTTTGGAATAGTTTCATCTTTAAAGCTTCTTTCTTGATTGCCATCTCTTTTCATTTTGTTCTCTGATTACTTCCACTACTGTTTTCCTCCATTGTTATGCACAAAGATGCATTTATCTGCTTAATGTTAAATAAAAATTAAATTATTGCTATTTATTTATTTGTGTATGTACATGTGTGCCATGCTCCACATGTATGCAGGACCTAGAGAGGGTAGAAGAGAACTTTTGATCCGAGATGGAGTTACAGGCTGTTTTCAGCTACAGATGTGGATGCTGGGAACCAAATGTGGATTCTCTAGAAGAGCAGCAAACATTCCTAACTCCTGAGTCATCTTTCCAACACTCCTGTGCACTCTTACCTTCATGTTCAGAGTTATACCAATGGATCAAGCCTACAATTTTCTAGTTTGTATGGATTTCAATGTGGGAAATTGAGAAGGGCAGACCTTCACAGAGGAAGTGGACTACTGTGGGTGGGCCTTCAGGTTTGTAGTCAGGTTCCACACATGGTTCCTTCTTCCTTTGCAGTGGAAATGTGAGGAGTCCCAACCATACACGCTCCCATCACCAGGGAACCCCTCCCTCAGTGCCATGTTTTCTGAGCCTCACTTTACTAAGGAAACAAGGCCACATGTAGGCAAACATGGTGCTGGAGAAGGAGCAAAGGATTCTACATCCGGATTCTGCAGGCAGCAGGAGGCTCATCCCCCTAGGGACACACCTCCTCTAACAAAGCCATACCTCCAACACTAAGCTGAAATAAAGCTTTCCTCTTTCAAGTTGCTTCTTCTCAAGCATTGGGCACAGCAATGAGAAAAGCAACAGATCCATCAATGAATAGATCTGGGAAAATACAAGCAGATGTATGCAGATTTAAACACTGCTGAGATGCCACAGAGATGCTTCCTCTGGTCAGATGAGGTTGCGTCACAACTGACTAGGGATCAACCAAGGGCAATAGGACCCCATGTGTTGTGACTCTACTGCTGTCATGGGGATTTTCTGCTTTTAACGAGGCATGCATTAGCAGTACCATTGGGCAGATGACTGTTTAAGAAATCTCAGAGACAATACTGTCTTAGAAGGACCCCAGCATAGGTTTTCTAGGATCCACTGATGGGACCTGGAGAGATGCTCAGTTACTGAAGTACCTGCTGTTCATGCATGAGGAACCAAGTTTGGACACTTAGTACACAGGTAAAACAAAGCCTAATAGAGTCACTCACATCTGTAATGCTAGCACAGGGAGGCTGAAGCAGGAAGATCTCCAGAGTGCCCTGACCAACCACTGTAGGCAGTTGGTAAGTGCTGATTTCAGTGAGTGACCCTGTCTTGAAAGATAAGCTGAAAAACAATTGAGACAGGCAATATTGACTTCTGGCCTCCCATACAGTCATTTACATCTGAAAAATTATACACACACACACACACACACACACACACAGAGAGAGAGAGAGAGAGAGAGAGAGAGAGAGAGAGAGAGAGAGACCCAACACAATGGAAAAAAATGTAGTGGAATACTTTAGCAGCCTGTATGGTCATGGCTCCTGCGGTGTTGGAATATAAAACTGGCAAATTGTAGTGACAAGGAAAGATGGGCCTGGAGCAAATGCAGTGTTGAGAAAGCACTGAATAGGGACCTGAACATTCTCTGAAGTTCAGAAAAACTCCAGAGGCTTACAGCCAAGTTGTTTTTTTTAATGTTTATTTATTACTTCAAGTTACATCTCCATCTCCCTCCCTCCATCCCACCTGACCCCAAACTCCAGACCTCTCCCCCTTCTCCCAGAACTCATAATTCTTTTTTTGAACAATTAGGCCACAATTATGAAAATTATAAGGTATAACATACATTCCCAATGTCCAGTTCATACATATTTGGCAACTGATATTAATATTCTATTATCTATCTCCATGACTTTAAAGTTCTATACCTAATTTTCCATCCTAACTTGCATTACCAACTTAAAAACATTTTCTTGAACCTAGAATATCCTCTTAATTCCTAAACAACTTAAAATATAATTGTGAAACTACAACTATCTAGTCTTCAGCTACATCAGAGACATGAAAAGGACAAATATATCTGATTATACAGGAAGTACAGAGACAGCAGTTTCCAAAACTAAGGAATGACAGACAACTGGATGCGTGGACAGGTCCCAATTTCTCTCCATACATTACAGCATCTATCTTCAGCCTAAGTAGTATCATAGAGTTGGGATTAGGACAGGGCTCTGTTCTTATCTTTCCAGGAAATTAAAAGCATTCATCTAAGGAGTCCAGGGACAAGTGGGCAACTGAAACCTCTGAAGAAAAGACACCAGACACCAAAAAAGACAAGTAGCTCAGATTATTCAGCCTCGTGGGCTTCCTCAATAGCTGTTTCCTCAAAAATCTACGACAAGAACAACTCAAAATGGCTAACTAAGATGGTTCATCCCCACAGACTGTTCCAGCCAGGACTTCAGAAAAACCCTGAAGTTCAGCCTCTGACTACGAACTTCTTAGGACATTTAAATAGCTGATCATAAAAGGACTGAACATCAAATGTTACTATTAACTTGCTTAACCATTTTTCCATTCTTATTTGGGCCCCAAACAGGTTTCCTACATCCCAAGTCAGCAGGAAGTAATTTTAAGAGAGCAATGTCCCGTACCCAGAAGGTGGGGTGGCTGACTTTTTTTTTTATTTTCCACCCTTTGGTCATTGATAGGTTATAGATGTTTATTGTTATTTAGGGGGATTGGTTAGAAGTTGTTAAATGGTCTTGTTAAATAGGTTTTGGAGGCTACAGCCAAGTTATAAATACCCCAAAACCAAAGAAAAATTAAACAAAACCATTGTTCTGGACCACTAAAGGAAAGGGAAAAGAAATCTCAATTTTGAGAGTCTAATGCAAGAAACTGTGAAGTAAATACAACTCATTCCCACCAGTCTCATCAAAATATAAAATAAACACACCAAAAAACTCTCTGAAAAAAAGTAAAACCATTCTTTCCTTTATAAACAACTTCATTACCTTTCACAAATGATAAGTCTATAACTAATCCAATTTGTGAAGAGTGAAATCTAGTTTCAAAAGATAATTGAATTTGTGCTATTATAGCCTCAGCACTAGTCATGTTTTTCTTAAAGGTGTGATTAGCAGTAGGGAAATGAGGAGACAAAATTGAATTTTGTCTCAGGGAATATATGAAAAGTTGAGTCATAGAATTGTGGTGTGTTGTCCAGCAGCAAATGGAATTTTACAAAGTCATGACAAGTTCTTTTAGACTTATACCTATTATGTCTTGGGGAAAGTCCAGATAAGAATATAAGATTGTTATCATTGGGAAACTTAGCTTTTCCTCTTTCTTTCTTTCTTTCTTTCTTTCTTTCTTTCTTTCTTTCCTTTTTTTTTTTCACTAGGTAATAGAATAAGGATCTTTTACCATTAGAGAAGCACTGTGCCACAGATCCGACCCCACGGCCCTCCTTTTACTTTTAGAAGCAGGTTGTCATTACGTTGTCCAGGCTGGCCTTGGACTTTCTCTACAACCCCCTATGTCTTGGCCTTGTGATCCTCTGCTTCAGTCTCTTGAGGAGCTGGGAATCTGTAGCCCCAGACCCAGGTTGTAAAGGTGCTTCCAAATATGAAACTAAATAAATTTCACTTCTTTTGTTAAAGGAATACTATTCTTGTAGCAACCTTTAATTCACCAACTCCAGACATATATAAAGTGAAGCTGTATCTGAAAATAAAAGTGGCCCACTTCAAATTGTTCAAATGTGTTTTAAAAGGAAGACTATGTTCTTATATAATGGATTTCTTCTCACAAGATATCACACTATGGGTATTTCAAGGTGATACCACATTAGATTAATTATTTTATTTCTTGTATATAATGCATATGATTTTTAATTGTCTGTTACTGACAATAGGGTTCACAAAACACATAGTTGAATCTATAACCATTAGCAATATATGGGTGCGTATAGTAAGTTTGTACTAGAAGCTAGAGAGACATCTCGGTGGTTAAGAGTACTAGCTGTTTCTGCAGACACCTAGGTTCAGTTCCAGCACTACCACTATGTACAGTGACTCACACTGTAGTTCCAGGGGGTTCAAGAACCAGGCATGTGTGTGGGTTGCAGACATGAGTGCGGGTAAACCCCTTATATACATAAAAGAAGAAAAGGAAATCTATAGGAAAGTTTGTCCTGACTTCTGAGTGAACAAGTAAACATTATTCATTCAGTCAGTGATACTTAAAAAATAATGCAGAAAAAATGGGTGCTTTAGTTTCTTAAAGTGTATGTAAAGGAAGACCTGCTGTCCTCTGAAGATCCAGCTGTGAGGTCACCACTGTGCATAGTTCTTCTGAGATCCTTTGGGGGCATCCTTCTGTGGAGCAGCTGTCCTCATTCCCAGCTTCCTCCTCCCTGTCACAGTTTGTGTTAATGCATCACATCTCACCAGCACTTCACAAGCCAGTCATCCCCTCATGTACTGAGCCTGGGATACCTGGGCTTCTCTCAAGCTGATGAAGAACACTGTGGAGAGCTCAGCACTGCCCTTCCTCAGTTCCCACCCCTGGCCAACTAGAGAGACTTCTGTCTTAGACAGGGTTTCTATTGCCGTGAAGAGATACCATGACCAAGATAATTCTTATAAAGGAAAATATTTAACTGGGATTGGCTTACAGTTTCAGAGGCTTATTAGTCCATTATCATCATGGCAGGAAACAAGGCAGCATGTAGGCAAACTTGGTGCTGGAGAAGGAGCAAAGGGTTCTATTTCCTGGATTGCCAGGCAGCAGGAGACCCATCCCCTAGGGACACACCTCCTCCAACAAAACCATCCTACTCCAACAAGGCCCCCCTCCTAATAGTGCCACTTCCTATGGGCCTACAGGGACCATTTTCATTCAAAACACCACAATGAGCTGGTAAGGATCCCTGCAGGCAAAGCTGACAATCTGAGTTGTACAAGTTGTTCTCTGACCTACATAATTGTGCTGTGGTACGTATGCAGATGGGTGCATACACATGTACATGTGAGCTCCATATGTGCACATGCACACACACAAACATACACCTATACAAAGTTATAAAAATAAAATTTAAAAAACAAAGAATGCTGTGGTATTTAGGAGACCCCTGCGGTGGGAGAAATGGTGGTCTTGCCATAGGGAGTGCTATCAAGGCCCCTAGGACCCCTTCTTCCCTATCTCCCACCACAAACTTCCCTATTTGTTCAGGGATACATGTTCTATAATAGTGACAACTTAATAGACTTCCTTGTCCTTGGAAATAACTGCAAACTGGCTAGTGACACTATATAAATCCTTCAGGTGCTTCTGGAAATTTTATTTTCAAGAAAGACAATTCCACTCAGGGGTGTTTCTGCTCTCTTTGCCCCATCTGTCCCAGATTAACAAGAAGTAATTGTGAGGTCTCAAGCATAGGGACATAAGTCCTCTGAGGATAAACCCACAGAAATTCTTCAGGCAAGTCAGCAGACCTGGGCAGCCTCTCTCTGGACTACTTGTTGTACAGAACTAAACCCAAAAAAAAAAAAAAAAAAAAAAAACCCAAGAAATAAACAACAAAAAAATCCCATGTTATCTTGGGAAGGGCATATATGTGCACCTATGCACAGAGCCAAGTCATCCACTTCTGGTGTCTTCCTTATTAGCTCTCTACTTTAGCTGTTGAGACCATGTCTCTCACTGAACGAGCTGTACACTGACTGACTAGGTTAATGGCCAATGAATTAAAGACATCTCTCTGTCTCTGCTCACCCCACCTATACCAAAGTAACAGGATTATAGATGCATGTAATTCTGCCAAGCTTCTTCTAGGATACTTCTGGAAAAAGTAACACATCTCAGGGAACATATCTCAGGTCCTCCAAATGCTCCAATGTAGGCACATCTCCCATTGAGGCATTTTCCAGCACCAAAATTATTTTTTTAACAAACAAATTCTAGTTTTTGTTTCTTGTAGTTTAACTCAATCTTCTTTATGGAGATTCCAGTTTATTTTATCTAACTTTACACAGTTATATGTGCCCATTTAATTGAGTGTAGTGAGTGTGAACATTTTGACTTATAATAAGATGGAAATGTTAGGTTTTTATCACTATTTTAAGCTTTTATTTTTATAGCTAGACTGATCACAGTACATCCATCAGGGTTATAAACAGGAGCATTAGGGGGAAATTAGGTAAAATTATAAAACTTATATTTTACTCTCTGCTGTTTATTGTTTTACATTTTAATGGCTAGTAAATTATATGATGTGTAGAATTTTTATCATACATTATTCTAAAATGATAAAGTATGAGACTTGTGAACAAAGTAAACAAAATTTAAGTAAAGGCACTATTACAATAGACTATTATAACTTAAAAAACTGAAATCCAGAAACTTATCAGAGATAACTTGACTGTAGAATTTAAGGAGTAAATGTTGTTAAAGAGTAGTACATGGGTTTCTACAGATATAGTAGTTCGTAGAGAGTATAAAACAAAATTTTCAGTCCTGTATTCATTATGATTGAAATAGAGCTTGGGTAGTAAGTAGATGATATAGTTTGATGGGTAGATATATACAGGTGGAGGGATAGGTTATGGAAGATGACAGTAAGAAGATAGATGGATAAATAAATAGATGAGTGATAGATGCAGGTGATAAAAGTAGATAAGTAGATACATGGTAGATACATAGATTTACAACATGATAGATAATAACATTGATAAGTAGGTGACAAATATTTTGATAGATGATAGAGACAGTTTTACTGCTAGGTGATTGAGAGATAGGTGATAGAAAGAAAAGAATTTGATAGTTGCTAAATGATAGTTAATAAGATGATAGTAGATAGATAAAAAGAAGATAGATGGATAGAGAGATAGATGGATGGATAGAAGAAAGAAGACAGACAAATAGATGGATAGATAGATAGATAGATAGATAGATAGATAGATAGATAGATAGAAGATAGTTAGATGGATGGATGGATGGATGGATAGATAGATAGATAGATAGATAGATAGATAGATAGATAGAAAGATAGATCACTCTCATTTTGGCACAGTCTTCATGTCACTGAGTGAAGGTTCCCTGCATCATCTTCCAGATCATCTCTGACCTTCCAAACTTCCCCTAGTTTTATAATTAAATCAATGGGTAATACAGAAGCTACAGGTATGAGAGCCATTCTGTCATCCCAGTCCCCCAAGAAGACCAGGAGGATGTTAGACACACTGTATACCCACTGTGTGCATCACCACAAAAATGTATGCAAAAGGAACAATTATAAGAAGTGTAGTGTTTTGGCACATGTGATAATAACAGACCACCCTTATCTTTTAGTCATTGAGAATCCTAACTGCTTCATTTATTCTGCAGAATGAATATCACTAATGCTGCAAACATGCTTGGCTGATACACTGGTGACTGATGCTTAAAATGTCATGTGGAATTCTCTATTCTTCCAGACACCTGAGGCCAGGCCACTTCTAATTTCTTTGGGTTAGACATTCTATTAATTATGTTCACTCTGCATATTAACACTTCAGCAGAAACTTTATAAAACCTGACATATTAAGAAAAGTACATTAAAAACTTGGAATCTCAGTAAAGGCAAGTAGAAGCTGTTCTTTGTGAAGTCTTAGCTATCTGCAGAGTTAAGCCTGAGACACAGAGTGGGAAAATATGGGTTTCATGCAAAAACCTATTAATATTTCTTTGTTGACTTTAGAAATGCTCCAGTGTGCATTTGCAACACTGGAGCTGGGGTGGAAGAAGCAGAGAAATCCCAATGAGTCACTGGCCAGCCATCCTAACTGGAAATCAAGAGTTCTAAGCCAATGAGAAAGACTCTGTCCTAAAATAAATAGATAGATAGATTAGATAGATAGATATTCAAAAAGAAAGAAACAAAGAAAGAAAAGAAATCAAGTTAGTTCTCTATTTAGCTCCGTCCCCCATTTTTTGATTGGATTATTTGGTTTCTTGGCATTTAATTTCTTGAGTTCTTTGCAGATTTTGGATATTAGCCCTCTGTCAGATGTGGGGTTGGTGAAGATTTTCTCCCAGTCTGTAGGCTGCTGTTTTGTTCGAATGACAGTGTCTTTTGCCTTACAGAAGCTTTTCAGCTTCATGAGGTCCCATTTATTGATTGTTGGTCTCAGGTCCTGAGCTGTTGGTGTTCTGTTCAGGAAGCTGTCACCTGTGCCAATGAGTTCGAGGGTTTTTCCCACTTTTTCTTCTAGTAGATTTAGGATGGCCGGCCTTCTGTTAAGGTCTTTGATCCACTTGCATTTAAGTTTTGTACAAGGTGATAAGTATGGGTCTAATTTCATTCTTTCAAAGGACGAATCCCTAAGGGCAGAGAGACACTTGAAGAAATGCTCAACATCCTTAATCATCAGAGAAATGCAACTCAAGACAACTCTGAGATTCCATCTCACACCTGTCAGAATGGCTAAGATCAAAAGCTCAAATGACAGCACATGCTGGCGAGGGTGTGGAGAAAGGGGTACCCTACTCCATTGCTGGTGGGAGTGCAGGCTTGTGCAACCACTATGGAGGTCAGTCTGGCGATATCTTAGAAAACTTGGAATAGCTTTGCCTCAGGACCCAGCCATACCACTTCTGGGTATACCCCCAAATGCCTCTTCATGGACTCATAAGGAAGTTTCCTCATCTATGTTCATAGCAGCCTTATTTGTAATAGCTAGAAACTGGAAACAACCCAGATGTCCCTCAACCGAAGAATGGATTAAAAAAACTGTGGTACATCTACACAATGGAATACTATTCAGCTATCAGGAACAATGAAATTATGCAATTTGCAGCCAAATGGATGGAACTAGAAAAGCTTATCCTGAGTGAGCTAACCCAGACTCAGAAGGATGCATATGGCATTTATTCACTTATAGTAGGATTTTAGCTATATAGTAGAAGGTATCGATACTACAACTAACATACCAACGGGAACTTGGACATAGACTTTTTATTTTTTATTTATTTATTTATTTGTTTGTTTGTTTGTTTATTTATTTATTTATTCTTTATATTTTTTCTATTTTTCAGTCTTTTTTATCTATTTGTCTGCTTATTTGTTTGTTTTTTAGTTCTCTCTCCCAGGCAATGAGACACTTTTCACTGGTGGTACTGCCTCGTAGACCCCCAATGAATGAGGAGGCTCTTGGCCCTCATACGACCTCTGAACTGATATGAGGGACTGTTATATAAGGACACCCCACCCCAGAGAAATGGGATGGAAGGGTTAGGAGGTAAAGAAAAAAAATGAAATGTGATGTTTCGGCCTTTTACTACTAATTGTCATAAACTGTTTAGGATAATTAAGAAATGCAAACTAATAGTTATGCAAGCCGGTCATTTTGTTAGGTACTATGACAGCCTATTATAGTTATATTCTAAGCTAATCAGACACAAAGCTGCCAAGAGACAAGCAACATCTGCTTACCCTAATATAAGAGATAGATAAGGTCTCTTCAAAAACCTCAAGAGATCTGCAGAATATGGCATTCAAAGATGTTTTTGTAACTTTAGATTTTTTATATCAAGACATATCAACTCCTGACAGCACCCCCTATTCTCCTCCAAGTAGAAGATGAGCATCGAAGAATCTCCAGTGGGAGATGATTGAATTAGTCACAAGCCTATCTCTTGGTAGGAAAAGCCCCTTGCTCCAACTGTAGACAGAATGCTGTTCTAAAAGGACAAAATCTGGAAGCAGGTAAGTCGACAGCCTAGCTCTGCCAAGACAGGATAGGCAAGTCCTTCATAACCCCTGCTCTACAATCAATGTCTGTCAGAGAAACGGGGCCAAATGACTGAAGATCGATGCTGTAATGTATGGAGAGAAAATGGGAACTGTCCAGGCAGCCACTAGTATGTCATTTCTTAGTTTGGGAAGCTGCAGGCCCTGTACTTCCTATAAAATCAGATATATTTATCCCTCTCAGGTCTCTGAGGTGGTTGAAGAACAGATAGCTAGAGTCTCATAATTAAATTTTGAGTTGTTTAGGAGTCAAGAGGGTGTTATAGATCTAAGAAGATGCTTTTAAAATTGTGTTGCAAGTTAGTATGAATGTTGAGTCAGATATAGAACTTTAAACTCATGGAGATGGTTAGATAGTAGAATGTTAAAGTCAGGTACCAAGTACATATGGACTGGACATTGGGAATGTAGGCTAAGCCATATAACCCTCATAACTGTGGCCTAATTACCTCTGTTGTTTTGTATTGTATTTATTATTATAAGAGAAAGAGCCATTTGTTGGACTGAAAGGGAAACTGTAGGGGGAAATAAGGTATACCTTAAACATAAAAAAAAGGGAAGTGGATGGGGGTTGAGGGTGGGAGGGTGGGACTGGAGGAGGGAATAGGGAGGGGACTCTGATTGAGATGTAACTTGAAGAAATAAAAAATAAAGGAAAAAAATTTATTTGTTACTTCGGGTTACATCTCCATCACAATGTCTTCTTTCCACCCCTCCCAGTCCCTCCCTCCCACCCTTTACCTCCTATCCTTTCCATCCCACTCCTCTAGAGTGGAGTGTCCCCTTTTTTTAAGATTTGTTTTTATTTTTACTTTTCTGTCTGTGTGCAGGTATGCCCACATGTGAGTGAGTGCCCAAAGGGGCCAGAGAGGACATGTGGCCCCTGGAACTAGAGTTGCTGGTGGATGTCAGTTGCCTACATGGAGGTTCAAAACTAAATTCAGGTCTTTTGCCTAAACAACAAACACTCAGAACCATTGAACCAAGTCTCTAGCTCCAAACTTTTAGTTTTTGAATTATGTTATGATTATAAAGTTAACTTTTCTCCTTTTCTCATCTTTTTTGCTCAATACGGCATTTTTTAAAATATTAGTCTCTTTCTCTTAAATGAAAACCCACAATTGTATACACACACACATACACATATTCACACACACACTCACATATACACATACACATATTGAAGGTGTTCTAGCTTATAAAAATTTTCTCTTGGAAAGTTTTATTTATTTATTTTTGTTTTGTTTTATTTTATTTATTTACTTATTTATTTTTGGACTTTCAAGACAGGGTTTCTCTGAGTAGCCTTGGCTGTCCTGAAGCTTGCTCTGTAGACCAGGCTGGCCTTGAACTCACAGAGATCTGCCTGCCTCTGCCTCCCAAGTCCTGGGATTAAAGGTGTGCACCATCACTGCCCTGCAAAGAAACTGAACAGACTTCTTTTTTGGTTTTGTTTTGTTTTGTTTCTTTTCTGGTTTTTTGAGACAGGGTTTCTCAGTGTAACAGCCCTGGCTGTCCTGGAACTCTCTTTGTAGCCCACGTTGGCCTCAAACTCACAGAGATTCACCTGCACTTGCCTCCTTCTGAAACTAAAGGCATCACCATGCCAGGCACCTTAGAAAGTTTTTTAAAACCACTGCCTGTGAGGCAAGTTAGTATGAAAGCTGAGTTAGATATAGAACTTTAAACTCATGGAGATAGTTAGATAGTAGAACTTTAAAGTCAGGTGCCAAATACATATGGACTGGACACTGGGAATATACGCTAAGCCATATAACTCTCATAATTGTGGCCTATTTATTTCTGTTGTTTTGTATTGTATTTATTGTTATAAGAGAAACAACCATTTGTTGGACTGAAAGGGGGAGCTGTTGGGGGAAAAAGATATACCTTAAACTAAAAAAAAAAAAAAAAAGGTAGAGGATGGGGGGTTGAGGGAGAAGAGGGTGGAAGGGTGGGACTATAGGGGGGACTAGGGAGGGGATTGAGATTGAGATGTAACTTGAAGAAATAAAAAATAAATTATAAAAACAAAGAGCAGCAACTGCTCTTAATCACTGAAAAAAAACCACTGCCAAAATTATTTAATCATGTTTGTGGGGAAAAAATGTCTTAAAATTACATAAATGGCTTTTATTGTAACATTCAAAAATATTTCTAAATATCAAATTTGATTTTAAAAGGTTTTTTTTTCTGAGTTGATAAGATGGCTCGGTGTGTAACAGTGCTTGTCATATTAGCCTGATGACCTGAGTTCAATCTATGGAACTCATATGATGAAAAGAAGGAAGTGACCCCTACTACAGTAGCCCTCTGACTTCTGCATATGTCCTGTGGCATGTACTCACACACACACACACAAAATAAATAATAAAAAATTCCTTCGTGCATTCAATGTGAATATTTTTTTCTTATTTCTGTCACATGCAGAATCTTAGGGCTTCAAACATTTGTACCACAAAACTCAGCTACACTGTTAACTTCAGAAACATTCCAACACCATACTTAGAACAAGGCCTCTTTGATTCAACAGTCTCTTCACTAAATTCCTTACCTGTTTAGGGAGGTATATTTATACTGTCTCTTTAAAAGTCATAAATCTCACAAAGGCATGTTTCCTATTAGTAAAAAAAAAATTGTTTGAAAAAGCCACCACCTAAGGAAAGACTATAATACACACACTCTCACACTGACTCAAACCTACTCTGAGGAGAGATAATGCTCTATCTCCTAGCAAATCAACAGCACAAATACATTTGTTGCTCTGTGGGCCCAGCAGACCTTGGTCATACAGATGAATAACTAACATATTTACAGTCGGGAACAAAGAACTCTGCAGGAGGGGCGGCAGTGGCTTTTAACACCGTTTGTTTGCTCTTTACAGAATGCTTATGTAAAATAAGGCTCCATCCTGGAGACAATACACCTGGACATTTTGTTTTCATTTCCTCATATTTTTCATCTTTGGTTTTTCTATGTTTTGTTTGTTTATGGGTTATGATTTTTAATGGAAGGGGAAAGAATATTGTCTAGGAACACGCTTTCATTTTCTAATGAAACACAAAGAACTGAGAGCCTGGCTCACTTTAAAGCATCATTGAGCACCTTGCTCCACTGAGTGTGTCTCTCCTTGCCTTAGGAACACAGGACACAACTGCAATGTGAGGCCAGCCTGGGGTTTAGGTTTACTCTCACTCTCAATGTCTTGACTTAACCTGCATATTTTAGGGGTGGTTAAGGAAGACACAAAGAACACAAAGAGCAAGATTTTCCATGGTGCCCAGACTATTGTAGAATGGCAAATGGATGCACTTTTATGAAATAGTTTAACCCTTTCCTGCCCCTGGTGAAATGTTAGGAAATAAAATGTGGTGCATTTAATATATATATTTCACCTCTGTCTCACCTGCCCACTGAATGGTAGTTCAACAATCAATAGTAACATCCCATTCTCCAAATCTTGTGGTTAGCACCTCTTCCATTTATAGCTTCTTCCTGGGTCTTTAGCACATATGTATCTTTTCCTTGCTATGCCCACTGCCATTCTATATAACTCCTCTGCCCTGTCGTTTTTTTTTCCTTTAGATGTCACTAGGCAACAGGATTCTCAGGCTTCTTTATCCCTTACATCTTTGGTCTTCCCTACTTAGGTTTAGTCTCACTCTCATTGTCTTGACTTAACCTGCATATTTCAGGGGTGGTAAAGGCAGGCACAAAGAGCAAGATTTTCCATGGTGCCCAGACTATTGTAGAATAGCATTCTTTCTAGGAAGCTCTAACTGCCTTCTTTGTGCAGATGACTCCAGGATCATCATTCTCACCCTGACTACTCCCTGTGCTCCATCTGCCCACAGGTCCCTGTTCTTGATTCCCTAGCCACTGCACAGATTCAACTTTCCCCACAATGACCTTTTAATGTCTGTTTCCCACACTCTTCTACAATACACAGAAAAAATAATGGATCTTTGATTCATTCCTAGGGAGGACATATTCCTTAACTGACACCATTGTCCATTCTGCTCTTGCTGATGAAAACATTTGATGGTCTTTTAAAGCATAATTTAATTTTCACAGTTTTCCCTAAGTACTAGGAAATTGTAATTCTCTTATTTCATCTTTAACATTTTCAAGCCTTCCTCTTTTGTTCGTGGTGAGAATATTTTAATGACACAATTAATTAAAAGTTTTTATGTTCATTTTGTCTATGTGTAAGTGCACCCATGCCCACAGTGCAGTGCACATGTGGAGGTCAGAAAACATCTTGCCTGTGTGGACTGCCTCCTTCCATCATCTGGGTTCTAGGATACAGCTGGGGCCATCAAGCTTTGCTTCAAGGGATAGCATACAGTGAAACATCTCAGCAGTCCCTAATGTAAGTATTCAGTGAGTGGTAAATATAATACCCTTCATTTCATTTCTGTAAGGTATTCTGTAGGTGGTTGTCCAAATAATATGCCCCTGCTATAAAACAGGTGCAGGGCACTTTCTATGCCCTAGAGTAAATGGATGCTTCCACTGAGAAGGAAAATGGAGTGAGAAAAGAACTTTTTCAAACTGAGAAATCTAATGTTGGTTCAGGAGTAAATTTGCTTCTAAGCATCTCTGAGGCCTCACTGAATACAGGAGAGTAACACAGTTATTTATTTAAAACCAAAAGCTCTTTTATTTTTGGTTTTACAATAGCTAACTTATTGGGCAATTGCATATTTTATTAGGTATAACTGGTTTTATAAAAATCAAGGCAGAAAAATTCTAAAACTGTGCTTCTTTTTGTTATAACCAATGCAGTGCTGCTTCAGACAATTTGATGATTAGTGTCCAAATTCCTGAGTATGTGGGTTTATTTTTGATACTGAAGACAAAGAGGTGGATATTGCTCAGAGGGTGAAAACTTTTGCTGCACAAACCTGAGGACCTGACTTAGATCTGCAGAACCCACGTAAAAAAGCCAGATCCAATAGTGTACCTCTGTAATCCCAGTGCTCCTACATAGTGGGCATTTTTCCTCCCAACCCCAAGCTCCCAGAATATTCATAAGACTCATTTATATTTACAAATACATAGACCATACAGCTAGGTTCATTCCCTGACTAGCAAACAGCTTAAAATAACCCATTTGTTCTAACCTAAATTCTGCCATATGGCTGGTTACCCATGCTCAGGTACCATGCGTCTGTCTATCTTCCATCTTCCTCACAAATCTCACGCCTGGCATTCTCCCAGAATCTTCTCTGCCTAGTGGATGTTCCACCTCCTATGCTAGTCTTTCCTATAGGCCATAGATCTTTTATTGACAGCTGTTACATCCATACAACACACAGGGTATTTCTTCCACACTCCTACAGCAAGATGAGAGTCAGAAACAGGAAGTCAGCATATGAGCCAACTCTCAGAGAAAGCAGTAGGGTAGAAACAAGAGAGAGCATGCTGACAACAAGGTAGGAGACAACAACTCCAGAACACTTTCCTCTGACCTCCACAGCTTGGCATATTGGTGCCTGCCTGCACATATGTATGTAAACACATACGTACACACAGAGAGAAAAACACATATACCATAATAATAATTTATAATAAGTAATTTTAAATATTATAAGTGTTAAAAATGTTGAAAGTATTTATATGGTAATAACTCTCATCACTTTCTATAGACATCTAAAAGTTTGTTTTCCAACCAAATTATTGCAAAATATTCAGAGTCCTGAGGAATATTTATTTACATAATAATCCTTTATTATGGGCTATACAAAATCCAAACACTTCTACCAAAACATAATCCAACACCTTTGTTTCAGTAAAAACTGTATCTAAGTAGCTAAACCAGTGGTCTACTTAAGAGAAAGGTACTAGATGGTTATATTTATTTTCAAAATTTTTGTTTTGTATAATGTAGTATAATAATCCTCAATTCCTACAACTAATGCATGATGCATTGCTAATCACAGCTCTGCTTTATGAGTCATACATTTATTTTGATATTTTGAGTGTCCTAATTTTTTATAGCTGAGCTTTTTCCAAAAAAAATCTTCGCAATTTATTTTCATAAGTTTTTTTTTCTTCTCAAAAACAGTGGTTGACTTATGTCCTTGTTGAAGAAGAAATTTAGAAAACTGGTGGCATGTTACTGCTATCTCTTGGTTTAAAGTAAAACTAAAACAAACACAAGATTAAGAGTGACTCACAGGGGCAGATATCAAGGACCCGCATCCCTCAACAGAGAACCGCAAGCAAATAACAACCGCTGAAAACAGGAGAATTAGCCTTGTCCAGAAAGACTTCCCTTGATTGGTTATCCAAGCAGTCAGCCCTGAAATTATACGCATATAAGCAACAGTAAACAGACATAGCAGGCTGTATTCATATATATATATATATATATATATATATATGCGAATATATATGTAACAATATTTACAGGAAAAGAAACCATGGTGTGAAGTAGTCACAGGAAAAATCATAGGACTTAAAAGATGAGAATTAAAGGCAGGCTACTAGCTCTAGAGGGCGCTCAAGAGTCTCCACCCACGTTCACATTCCTCTCCTCTCTGAGCAAAACACTCCCTGATTTGAACCAAACCAAAGGTGTTCTGTGTGGTGACCTCTGGGGAGAGCTTGTAGTGTGATAAACATCCAATAGAAGGGAACTGCCTTGAGGCATTTCTTATGGTGACTCCATTTTGAGAACCATCCTGTCTAAAGCTTACCTCCTTTATAATTCCTTTTTCTTTTGAACAGTTGCTATTTTTTCTTCTGTGGGTAGAACTCGCTCTGCTTGACATCACATGCACCGTTGTCTTTTCAGAAGACAAACTGAGGACTATGGTGAGGGCTACAGAACAAAACCTGAACAGGACACATAGGTTTCTCTCTAGTACAGGTGGTGGACTTATATGTGTGCTAGTCTACTCCCATAAAGTAAATACTGTAAAAATTGGAAAACAGAGGCCCCTACCTACTATAAGTTTAATTTTAATCTCCATTGTCTTCTCTGTCCAAATCTATCAAAAACTCATGGTGAGATCAGCTGACTGAGACAAACACTGGGTTTCCTAGAATCTACTAAGGTGATGTAGAGGATTGTCTAATCCTACCTCATCAACTCAGCTTTCCTTATATCTATTAAGCCAGATGCCCAAGGAGGGGTTATAGTGCCCAGGACTTTGTTTTCCCAAGATAACTAGTCACCGACTGAAGAGAACCATCTTGGTAAACAGTTCTCTCCTACTGTCTTGAAGTCTTTCTTAGGATCATATACAGTTGGGAGTACCTTTTAATGCTAACATTAGAACTTGGAGTTATTTTTACCCCAGGAGTTAACAGAAGATACTCTAGGATTTGGCTATTGAACAGCCAACCTCCTCCTCTTGATCATAATCCTGCTTGTGAACCACTTACTGATTTTCATTCATCCATTACAGCCTCTGATCCATGTGAGAATGGTGAGGAAGAAAGCTCTTTCTCTTAGTAGATGTCTTTTTTTAATTAATTTATTTATTGTTTCAGGTTACATCTCTATCATAATGTCCTCTTTCCACCCCTCCCAGTCCTGCCCTCCCATCCTCTAGCCCCAACCCTTCTGTCCCACTCCTCTGGAGTGGAGTGTCCCTCCATAACAGTCTTCTGCCCCAGTTCAGCAGTCCTATGAGGGCCAAGAGCCTCCTCATACACTGGGGGCCTACAAGGCAGCACCACTAGGGAAAAGTGTCTCATTGACAGGAGAAAAAGAAAAAGTTTATGTCCATGTTCCCTTTGGTGTATTGGTTGTGGTATAGATATCATGTACTATATAGCTAAAATCCGACTAGAAGTGAATAGATGCCATGTGCATCCTTATGAGTCTGGGTTAGCTCACTCAGGATGAGCTTCTCTAGTTCCATCCATTTGGCTACAAATTGCATAATTTCATTGTTTCTGATAGCTGAGTAGTATTCCATTGTGTAGATGTACCACAGTTTTTTAATCCATTCTTCAGTTGAGGGACATCTGGGTTGTTTCCAGTTTCTAGCTATTACAAATATGTGAACATAGATGAGGAAACTTCCTTGTGATTCGGTGAGGAGTCATTTGGATGATGTTTTTATGTTACTGGCCACACAGTACAACACTCACTGTCTTCATAAGAGTCACACAAGTGAAGTTGTGGGGGAATTGTGCTTATTCCTCTTGAGGGATTGGGAGGGCATTTCTCATCACACAGTCCTGATCAGCATCCTGCTGTACCTCTGTGTTGATATTGGGTTCTCCATGGTTGCTAGTGAACCATAACAAAGGAGGGGGTAACATTTCAATGCAACTGGGACCTCACCCTTGCCTTGCCTTGCCTTTGGACTTTCAGCTATCCTTTCACTACCATTAGTGTGTGAACAGTAGAGTCTCTTGGATTACCACAGCTCCAGGAATATAGGGAGCATGACCCAGTCCATCTCAGAAACAACGGAGTGAAGAACACATGAGGTTCTCTCCTTGCACCATTAAGTCTCAATAGTAAACTTAGTATGACTAGAAAACAGACTTTCACCTTGTGATGAATAACCTGTGTAAGACACACATCTGAATTCATCACCACCAACACATGGTGAACAATAGTCACTAGCAGAAACTATGAAGGAACAAACAATGTAGATAGCTTTCTTATACAGCCCAGAACCACCTGTCAATGGAACAGCACTGCCCCACGTGGGACATAAATTAATAATCAATGAAATCCCTCACAGGCATGCCCAGAGGCCAGTCTGATATAGGCAGCACTTCAATTGAGATTAATTTTTCAAGTGATTCAAAGAGACTATGGTATGTCAAGTTAACAGTGAAAGTTAACCAGAACAGAAACTGAAGTCAAACATATCAATGGAATTGTTGGGGGAAATAACATAATTTTGATACAAAAAGGTTCTAAATGCTTATGGCACTTTGTATATTAGCAGTATAGTTTTTTTTTCCTTTTTCTTTTTGGTGAACATAGCACCACCATGAGTGGAACAGATAATGAAGAATATGGAGGGATATTTCCTAGCCCTCAATTGGAGAATATAATGTCTGAACTCTCAAAACCCCATGCATCAATTGACCACAAAACAAATATGTGAATTCCTCTATGCTACCCACAATGTTCAATTAGCTAAGATAAGGATCCATAAACTTTGTATAAGCGAAAAAGTTCCATCTAGAATTTTATTCGAGTTACCTACACACCAAAAGAAGCCTGTCTACACTCTGGGTTTTGGCAACCTGTGGTGTCAGTGTTAGCGCAATGGTATCTAATGGTCCATCCCAAAATAGAGCTAAGAGCAGCATGCAAACCACAGCCAATAGCAGTCATTTAAGAGTCATTTCTTTCTCATCCTGCTATGTGTCACAACTCTATGGCTTCTTTTTGAGAAAGGCCTAAAGAAATTCAGAAACAATTTCCACCATTTTCTTAATCTACATACAAGCTGTATTACCACCAACCTCCAATAAAAAATATGCATAACCTAAAAAGAAACCAACAAGGCAGAATGTAGGGATTGAAAGCAAGTCCTAAGCCCTTTGCTCTTTAAACCAGGTCATAACTGTTAGGCTTACTTCTCTAGAAATATGAAAATCACTAGTGTTGATAAGATTGATAAAAACATTTTTTAATGAGTGAGATGATAAATGAATCCTTCCCTGGCATGCAAGTAATGCTATTAAGGACAGTAATCCAGGGCTGAAAGGTGTCTCA
This sequence comes from Lophiomys imhausi, assembly GCA_907164525.1. Classification (NCBI taxonomy): domain Eukaryota; kingdom Metazoa; phylum Chordata; class Mammalia; order Rodentia; family Muridae; genus Lophiomys; species Lophiomys imhausi. The sequence goes on along the minus strand of CAJQZJ010034182.1, from coordinate 6,709,357 downwards.
GGAATTAAGGGCATTGACTCTCTTTCCCAAGGACCAGGGTTTGATTATAGCATCTACATGGCAGTTTATAATCTTCTATAACTACAGTTCTTGCAGTTCCAGGGGATCCAATGCACCCTTTTGGCCTCTGCAGACCCCAGGTATGCATGTGATACATATACATATATGTTAGCAAAATACTCACATGCATAAAATAAATATTTAAACAACAAAGAATATTAATCCAAAGACTTGTATGCTCAAAACAAAGTATAAAGAAGTATCCAAAAAAGACTCCTCCCACACATGCACATGTGATTACCATGCTATGAGTGTGTTCAGTGTCAATTTATGCATCACAGCTTGGTTCCCTGGGTAGTGTTATTGGAAAACAGTGAAGTTTCAGAAAGTGGAGCTTAGCGTGTGGTCCTTAGGTCATTGGTGACATGCCAATGCGGCCTTTTCTCTTCTTCTTTTTCTTCTTCTTCTTCTTCTTCTTCTTCTTCTTCTTCTTCTTCTTCTTCCCATTTGGCTCTGCTTCCTGGATCATAATACAACCAGTTGGCTCTCACCTTCATGTGCTTCTCTGGGCAGAGAACCAATACAACAGGGCCAGTGGATCATTGACTGGAACCTCCCTAATTTTGAGCCAAAGCACACAATTTTCTTTAGAAGTTATTTGCTCAGATTCTTTGTTATAGGGACAGAATGTTAACTAATATCATAAATAAAATCTTTTTTCAAAATCTTTCAAATATCTCACCAAAAGAACAAGAAAGAGATTTAATAGAATCTGGTGGAAACTAACTATAGCGAAAATAAGATCCATGCCCTCTGTATAGACATTGGATTTCAAATGTTAAAGAGATGAAAAAATGACAAGAAGGGATGCTTTTGATTTTTTTAATCCAAAATAAATCTTTTAAATTGAATATCTCAAAAATGGATGTATTCCAAGCAGTGTACTTGGATGTTAATGAGACTAAATCCCTCATATCCATGCACTGTGAGATCATGTCACAAAAGGGATGTGATGGAGATCATGTCATATGAGTCATAGGGAGTGAATGGAAGAGCCTTAAATGGTCCATCTCCAGTTTCTGATCCTCTATAACCTTGAGTGCTTTATTTGCTATAACTAAGAGCTCCAGCAGTTTTCACGTATGAATAGAGGGTCACACCCAAATTTCTAAATTTTCTTAACTGAATTTGAGAGAGTTATTCACATATTGGTACAATAAGAACAACTTCTCTCTCTCTCTCTCTCTCTCTCTCTCTCTCTCTCTCTCTCTCTCT
>CAJQZJ010034182.1:6662179-6708072 GCA_907164525.1 Lophiomys imhausi | reverse complement strand
TCTCTCTCTCTCTCTCTCTCTCTCTCTCTCTCTCTCTCTCTCTCTCTCGTCTCTGTCTCTCCCTCTGTTACAGCTTCCCCGCATGGCTCTGCCTCATTCCCTGCCCTTAACTCCCTTAATCTCCTTAACTCTTAATAAACCTTCCTTTAATGTATCAGAAAAAAAAACAACTTAGACTCCAGTAAACTAAATCTAGAGATCTAACTTATCTCATGCCACATAAGCTCTCTCCATTGTATCTGTAGGACCACTCCTTATTATCTATCAAGAATATGCATCCTGGCAGAAAACAAACCTTCATCTTGTACCAGAGTCCCCCACAAAGGTTTTCCAATGAGCCCTTGGTATCAGTGAGCCTGTGTACTGTGTGTCATAACCTGTAAGATCCATATAGGGAGCCCAAAAAGAATGAATTAAAAATGTTCAAAGCCTAGTATGAATTTTGTGTAAAAATAATACCCACCCTTTATGGAGTATGTGTTCTTGCCTCCAAAGAAATGTCTACTGAATATTAGCCAGTAAGTACAGGATCATCATGCTACAATCCACAGAACCAAAGAAACTAAGTATCAAGGAGGGATCAAGGGATGATGCTTGAATCCCTCTAAGTAGAGGAGCTAAAATAGGTGTCAGAAGTGGAGGGAGAGAGGTATCTGGACAAGGTCTCAATATTATTGCCATCTGAGAAGCCAACAGATGCAGAGATCCACAGTCAAGAATTAAGCTAAAATCAGGGAGTCTTGAGGAAAAGTTAGGGGAAGGTTTGAAGAAGCTGGAGGGATCAAGGACACCTCAGGAAGATCCACAGAGCCAATTAACTCAGACTCAAAGGGGCTCAAAGAGAATGAACCACCTTGCAAAGAACTAGCAAGGACTGGTTCTAGGCCTATTACATATTTGAAGCATATGGGCAGCTTGGTCCTCAAGTGAATCCCCTAACAATTGGAATGGGGTCTATCTCGGACTTAGACGATGTTGCCTCCCTCTGGAGCTCATTTTCCTACCAGAGCTGCCTTATCTTGCCTCAATGGAAGAGGAAGCATTTAGTCCTGATGGGGTTTGATGTTCCAGAGTGGGTTGGTACTGGGGGTAGGGACTTGGAGGAAGAGGGTGGGAGGGTGGGACTGGGAGGAGGGGAGGGAGTGGGTTGGGGATTGGAATGTAAAATGAACAAAAATATCTTAAATAAAATAAGTCTGCTGATTTTATGAATTTATCTTTAGCAAAAAATATCCTTGCATATCCATATAGATAATTATAGATAATTCTACCCTTGTACAGTGGACAATGATCAGTATAAAGAAAAACAAAGCATTTTCATCTGAACATTTCAACAACTATGAGTCCCCATGCTGTTTTCTGAAAGAGATTCATCATGCAGGTGTGTGCCTAGAAACAGGAAATGAAGTAGTGATATGTGGCTGTGATGGACTGAATGTCCCTTCTAAAGCCCAGGTTGAAACTGAATCCTCATTGTAGCAATGCTAAGAGGGGGACTTTAAGGGATTATGAGGTCATCAGGGAGTATGCTCACAAATAAATTAAGGCCATTAACTGAGAGGAATAGTAGTGGGCTTCTGACAAAACAGTAGTGTGACCCAATTTTCTTTGTATTATCAGAATTCCTTTTCATTTTAGGCCATCCTGCACTATGCTGTGACCCGACAAAAAATACTCTCATGACATACCTGTTCCATGTCCTTGTGCTTCACTGTCTCCAAAGCTGTACAGGTCTTTGCTTTTTATAAATTACCCAGTCTTCGAGTATACTGCTCTCAAAAGAGAAAAGTAAGATATTTTTGGCGTGGAACCTACAATATACTTGTTATTCTTTACTAATGTATTTTATTTACTTGATGGCATACAGTCATTTATTTTCTATGACCACATCTGAAAACATTCAGACTTTGTTTAAAAATGATAAAATGTTTTTAATGTCCCATGTCATCTCTCAATCTATACTGACATCTCCCTTATTCACTCCATAACATTCATTAAAAATCACTGACACCTTCATATGACAATGAGCTGTCCTTTTTAAAACTGAATCTGGGGATCAGGATAAACTGTTAGCCACAGGATGCAGTAGAGAGCTTCAGTTGTGAATAATGTCTGAGCAGCCAAGCTCATTTACTTAAATTACTGCTCTTAGCTTCATAAGAGAAAACATATTCCTTGACATGCAATTTAAGAATTACATCTTTGCCCATCAAACGCCACTTGTTTAATGCTTAGAATAAAGCAAGTGGGGAATTACTTTCACTTTAAATAACTGTCTCACATGTTACTGACCTGATAACTCAGTTACTGAAAGCCACAGGTCTGGGCTATTAACAATTAACTAAGGTAAGCTGGGTTTGTGACAAGTGATAAGAATGACCTTGTTTAATAATCCAGTTCACAGATGAGCAATGAGGTCAAAGCAGCTGTAGGCCTCCAATTAGTGCTAAATGTGCACACAGAAAATGAGAGTCTTCACCAGCTTTATTCTAATATTTACAGACAGTTTTATTATTCTCTGGAAGGGCTGATTGTAAGGAAGTTTATTCTGTGTACTTGGATTCATAAAATGGCATCATTTGAAGTACTTCCTGCTAAGGACTGGGAGGTATCTTTGCAATTTCAGGAACACAATCACAAATTTCAAGTCACATCTGCAATATTTGGTCTTCAAATGATATTACATTCCCAGAATATTTTTTCATTCCTCAGTAAGTATTCAGTTGATGATTTCCAACTACCTTTGACACCTATTTTTACTAACACTGAAGTAGAATGAAAACCATAAATATTACAGTTTTTTTGCAAACTGAACTGTGTACCCTGATATTTTTCCCTTAATTCTTAATTTCTTTCCTTATTGTTTTAGGTTCAGCAATCATTCATATATGAATCACTTAGATATCTTGATGCCTTAATTTTTTTTGTGGTTTTTCAAGGCAGGCTTTCTCTGTGCCCTGACGGTCCTGAACTCACTTTGTAGACCAGGTTGGCCTCAAATTCACAGAAATCCGCCTTCCTCTGCCTCCTGAGTGCTGAAATTAAAGGCATGTGCCACCATGCCCAACTAGACCTCTTCATTCTTAATCCCTTTTCTTCTTGTTCTAGATTCAGCAATCATTTATATATGAATCACTTAGATATTTTGACCTCTAATACAAAAATTTAGCTGCCATGAATAAATATAGACAGAAAAATATATGTGTGGATTGAGAAATAGAAATATTAGTAGCTAGTTTTCCATGGAAACATAAGCAACTAGAAAAGGACCCTAATAATCCTAATAACCCTAGGATTATTCAAGAATCAGGAGATGTGTGTATGGTGCTTATGAAGGAGTCAAGAGAAAGTAGGTACACAAAGACCATGTTGGTACCCAGTGAGTCCTTGAGACACTGCCAGAAGCATTTTCCTTACTGTAAGATTCTCCACACTACTTATGATGTGTACAGTACTTCCTTTCTCCTTCACCTGGGTTGGTGGGTAGAGTAAGGGGATTCTGACACTACCAGTAGAGCTGTGTTTAGATGAGTTGTGCCTTTATCCTAGAAACATAGTTCAGAGAATGATGAGCTATGGATTTATGTTTGAGAGCAATCAATATTTTATCAGTAATTAAGCTTGTGGGACTATGTAAGAGAAATTGGACCTGAAAGGAAGAAGTGATTTTGCAAAAGAATGTCACATGTGACGGGACAGGCAGAGTGTTATATTTAAACTATCGTGCATGTCATAGATTCAGAATTTTTAAATTAGGAGAATAAAGATCACACAGTTCAAATACCTCCCTTCATAGCAGAGCAATTAAGCACTGAGGAATCCAATGATTTATTTAAAGCTTCACAGCTTGTTTCCTGTCGCTCACCAAAATGAAGAGAAAATATATGAGCCTAAGAAAACTTGCCTTAAACAAAAGCAGAAATTTCTGGTCATGAGACATTAAAGAACGTTAAAAATAATTTCTTAATATAGATAATGAAGGAATTCTCTCAGTCCCCTTCCTTCCTGTGTCTTCTCTTAATGAGGAAGGAAACTTCTGAATTGACAAATAATCCTTGCTGGAAGCAGAAATGAGAGCATACTGGATGGTAAAGAGAAAAAAAGAGAGAGTAGGAACCTCACGGTTCAGAGATTTTATAAATCCTTTTCATCTTTTGCTAGGGAATATTTTATATGGAAAGGGTAGAGTCGTTCATTTGCTTTCTTTGACTCCTTAACAATCCTGGTCATCTTAACAGCAGGGAATTTCTCTGTTCAAGTGAAGAAGTGCAAACCTTTTCGATACAAAATGGAGAAAGGCCAGAGAAATAGAACAGGGTTAAGAGCACTGGCTGAACTTCCAGAGGATCCAATTTCAATTCTCTGCACTCATATGCTACCTCAGAATTGTCTGTAACTGTGGGTCCAAGGGATCCAACATCCTTTCATGCCCTCCGTAGACAATAGGCATATGTGTGATGCACAGATATACATGCAAGCAGAACACCCAATGCTCTTCAAAAGAGGAAAACATGGCTGACCACTATAATTCAAATACACTAGAAAACAACCACATTGGAGTATGAAGGATGGCTAGAATTCTCCTTTCTTGGCTCACAGTTAATAGCGATGTTTGTTCATATAGAACAGTCCAGTGCCCTTTGATTACTACACAAATGTACCTTTGGTCTGTTCTCATCTGCTGCCTAATTAAATGTAAATATTATTTCAAATTATAAGGCAATGGACTAGGTGTCTCTACATATCTATTTCTTTGATCAGGTGCCATAATGGCAATTGACTAGAAACCCTTGTAAAAGGGGAATAATCCAAATATTCCCCTCCAGGTTTATCAAGAAGCCAAAGTGAGATAACATATGTGAGCACCTTTTGCAAACAGTGCTACTCTATTAAACGGTATAGATTGTTATCATCATGCTCATATGGATTACCAGCAGTATTATAATTATTAACATGACATTGCACCTAACATTGTGATTAATATAAGAAGAATCAATAGCTGGAGAGGTGGCTCACTGAGATAAATGCTTATTGTGCAAGCATGAGGCCTTGAGTTCAGATCCCTAGGACCCATGTACAAATGTACAAAAATAGATATAGTGGTACAGGTCAATAATCCCAGTACAGGGAGGTGAAAACAAGGGGAGTATTGGGGCTCACTAGCCAGCCAGTCTGGCCAGTCCATGCACTCCAGGTTCAGTGAGCGAGATCTGCTCTCAAAAAGTAAGGTCAAGAGTGACTAAAGTCAATGATGATCTCTGGCTTTCACAAGTTCTCTCTCTCTCTCTCTCTCTCTCTCTCTCTCTCTCTCTCTCTCTTTGTCTCTCTCTTTCTCTCCTGCATGTGCACACACAGCATACATACACACACACCAACAACAATAGCAATAATCACAAAAAGCAAAATTATAAAGAACCAAAGCATTGATAAAGCAACACGGCAACAATTCTTACCATATAGTAATTGCTCAAAATGTTATCAAATCAAGTATAAAATTCCTATGAAATTTCAAAAGACATACACCTAGAGATGAGTACAGAGAAAAGGATGAGCTAGCACCTCTTGACAATAATGTGAGAAGTGACTACTCTTAAATTAATTCCAGAGGTAGGACTAGAAGCTGGGCTGAGTGCTGACTCTCAAAGTCTGCCCCTTGTGACCCCTGCCTCCCCATTCTAAAGTCCCTACATCCTTTCAAAACAGCAGTATCATCTTGGGACCTAGTGTCAAACACATGGGGTGCACAGAACATTTGGTATTCCACACATAACACTTTCTCATGTGTTCTTCAGGCTGCTCTCTCCCTGGAATGCCAATTAGACACCAAACTACTTACCATATGTGTAGGTAGTTTGTGTACATGATAACTGATTTACCAAAAAGGACAAAACTTGGAAGCTGGTAAGTCGACAGCCTAGCTCTGCCAAGACAGGGTAGGTAAGTCCTTCATAATTCCTGCTCTACAATCAATGTCTGTCAGAGAAATGGGGCCAAACAGCTGAAGATTGATGCTGTAATGTATGGAGAGAAAATGGGAACTGTCCAGGCAGCCACTGGTATGTCATTTTTTTAGTTTTGGAAGCTGCAGGCCCTGCATTTCCTATATAATCATATATATTTATCCCTCTCAGGTCTCTGAGGTGGTTGAAGAATAGATAGATAGAGTCTCATAGTAAAATTTTGAGTTGTTTAGGAATCAAGAGGGTGTTCTGGATCTAAGAAGATGTTTTTAAAATTGTGATGCAAGTTAGTATGAAAGCTGAGTTAGATATAGAACTTTAAACTCATGGAGATGGTTAGATAGTAGAATGTTAAAGTCAGGTGCCAAATACATATGGACTGGACATTGGGAATGTATGCTAAGCCATATAGCTCTTATAATTGTGGCCTATTTATTTCTGTTGTTTTGTATTGTATTTATTGTTATAAGAGAAAGAACCATTGGTTGGACTGAAAGGGGGAGCCGTTGGGGGGGAAAAGATATACCTTAAACTAAAAAAAAAAAAAAACAAAGGGTATAAGATGGGGGGGGTTGAGGGGGAAGAGGGTGAAAGGGTGGGACAGGAGGGGGGAGTAGGGAGGGGATTGTGATTGAGATGTAACTTGAAGAAATAAAAAATAAATTATGAAAAAATAGTTTAAAAAAATTTAGACCCGTGTAAGCATAAATCTTTGTTTCCCCACACATATCATATTGACACTCTGGTTCTCTCTCATCTCAGTAAATAACACCACTGTACCCCTATCCACTTAGCCTTCCATGCTTGAAGTCACTCTTTGGTTCATGTCCAAAATCCAAATAATCACAAAGCCCACAAACACTGTCATTGAAATCACTCCTAGATCCACAGATTTATTTCATCGCTCGCCATCAGCCCCTCAGTTAAGGTCAACCCCATGCATACCATCATTGGGTTTTTTTGTTTTGTTTTGTTTTGTTTTTGTTCTTGTTTTGTTTTGTTTTGTTTTTGACAGTCTTCATGCTTCCGCTGCTGTTCACAGTACAACCAGAAGCTTGAGGGACACTTCTTTTTTTTTTTCTTTTTTTGGTGGGGGGACCCTTCTAAAAAACCCAATATCACTCACTCTCTGGAGCTCCTGAAATCACATGTGAAGAAAGTTCCAATTCCATAGCCTATAGAATCGTGAACTTGACCTTACTCCCTCTTACCTCACCTCTGCCATGACTGTTCACGCCTGTCACAAAGGCTTCCATTGGATACCTGAAGGATAGTGGTGACACTGACCTTTCTCTTGCTCTGGTTTCCGTCTGGCTAAAGCTTCTCCCGCTGGACACTAAAATGCTTCCTTCAGGTAATAGCACGCTTCAGCATTCCCAGGTCATTGCCAAGCTTACTTTCCCTCTCTGTACTCACTGCTGTAAGACTTAGTCCTTCATAAAATGTGCTCATTGTCTCATAGCACATCTCCTTGTTAACTCCTGTAAGATAACTCAATGCTGCCTGTTGCCTTCTGACTCATTACAATGTTCTAAGCACTAGTGCCTGGAAATGATGGTTACTCTCCAGATATTTGCATATGACAAATATAAGTAAATGTGCATGAAAAAAATCATTATTACAACGCCATATTTATTCAAGATAATGTTTTATATTTATGATTTGTCTATATTATGATCATTTCAAGAAGCAGACCCAGCTCTGAAACTTTCCAGCAACAGAATCAAATTATCCACCTGGCTTATTTACCAGGCTCTCTGTCTCCTAGAAATGACCTCATTACCTGTCTACTACAGTACACCTTTCTAAAAAAATTCGTTCTCTGTTCTCTGCACTTACACAAGTCTGGGTACAGAGCAAGCCTCTGTTCTTGTGAACCCACATACCTGAATTAAACTTAGTAGAAGCCCCCAGATCAGAGGTCATCCCTCACACCACTTAGTTTGGTAAGATGAAAATGATCAATCCTAGGAATCTCTTGACAGTTTGAAGAGAGGGGGCTGTTTGATAAGAGTCATCAGTTAAGTGGCACTAAAGTAGAGTGAGAGAAGGGGCAGCTGATATTTGGGAGCTAAAGATAAAGAGGCAGATAATGAAAACATATGCCCTGAGATGCTGAGAGTCCTTGAGCAAACTTCCAGCAGAGTGCTAGAACAAAGGAAGATGCCCCTGTAGACACAACATCCCATGTTAGTCCCCTCTCAGTTGGATATTGAAAATAAAATCTGTTGTTGCTTCAAGAAACTAGGATGGACACAGTTTTCCTGAACCTGAGAGAATCAAAGCACCAACAGTCCAGTTTCATCCCGAGTCCCCTGGTAACTCAATTGAGAACAATCACAGAGGTAGATTTTTGACCTCCAGCGATGGCCTGTGGAGTTCATACAATTCTTCATCTACTCATAGGCTCCCTATGAGTAGACACTTTACCTGCTTTTATTAGAAGCAGATTTTTATTATATTTTTATAAGAAGAGTATGATATCATAATAAAATGAGAAGAGCATGATATAATAATAAAATCTGCTTCTAATAAAAGTTCCAGTACCCATGTTTGAGTTGGAATTTATAGGCTTACTTGCTGCCTTGGAGCCCTGCTTCCCATTGGTAAAGTACAAATGTAAGTCAATGATCTTGATAATTCCACAAAAAACATTGTCTGACTCAACTCAATCTGCCTAAGTAGGTATAAGCTAGTAAGTTTTCCACGGTTGGCTTCACAGCCATTGAGTTGACCGTGTGACAGAGACAAACACGCTGAACACTTGAATTCTCTGGGCAGCTCAAGATTGTGTTGACCCACTGTGCTCTGATACAAAGAACTTCAGCGAACAAGGGCATGCGCAGGTGACTTAGGCCGTATTTCTGGATCGAAGGAGAGATGAGCTCTGAAAAACAAGAGTGTTCTGTCAGGGACTATGAGTTGTGTGGAATACCAGACCTTGCTCAAAGAAAGCACACTTACTTGACACTAAGGGCCCTGATCAGTGGGGTTGGGGGCTGATGATGCTCCACTGATGGGAAATCTTCAGAACTGAAGGTAGCTTGGGGAACTAAAAGACACTCAAATGTTCCCTACAGTCCCAGGTCTGTAGACTGAGATCCTGACTACATAAGGTAATCAAAATAGTTTAGAATGTTAAGGGTAAAAAAGGATTTTCTAATAACCAAAGCACTGAATCATCTAAAATATACTACTAGGGCTTTGAGTGTGACTCAGTGGTAGAGCACTGGTCTAATACACATGAGAATCTGCACAGCAAAAGTAAATAAAAACCACTATTGGTAACATTATAGTCAACAAACAAAACATTAAAATACACTTGCCATTAATATTTTGGTTCTCCATATTTAAAAAATATGTTCCAATGGACCAATCCAAACTCATGATGGTCACATGAATGGCCTGGTGAAGCTCAGTGGGCCATAACATTAAACAAAAGATGGAAATGTGGGAAAGGAACTAGTTTTAAGGGGTAGGTATGATCAGAAATATATACATATATGTGTGTGTTTGTGTATGAAATTATCAAAGAATAAATTTAACATGTTATTAAAATATGTTTATTCCTTTCTATATTGAGAGATACCTGGGTGGAGGAAGAAGAGATCACTTAAATATAATCAGGACCTAAAGAAATGACTCAGTGAGAGACATTTGAAGAAATGTTTAACATCCTTAATCATCACAGAAATGCAACTCAAGATGACTCTGAGATTCAAAACTCACACCTGTCAGAATGGCTAAGATCAAAAACTCAGATGACAGCACATGCTGGCGAGGTTGTGGAGAAAAGGAAACACTCCTCCATTGCTGGTGGGAGTGAAAACTTGTACAACCACTATGGAAATCAGTCTGGCGATATCTTAGAAAACCTGGAATAGCGCTACCTCAAGACCCAGCCATATCACTTCTGGGTATCCATTCAAACGATTCCTCACCAAAACACAAGGACATCTCTTCAACTATGTTCATAGCAGCCTTATTTGTAATAGCTAGAAACTGGAACAACCCAGATGTCCCCCAACTGACGAATGGATAAAAAAAACTGTGGTACATTCACAAAATGGAATACTACTCAGCTATCAGAAACAACAAAATCATGCAATTTTCTGCCGAATGGATGGAAGTAGAAAAGCTCACCCCAAGTGAGCTAACACAGACCCAGAAAGATACACATGACATATATTCACTTATAAATGGATTTTAGCCATTAGTACAGGATAACTATCCTACCCACCACCACACTGAAAAGAACAGAAACATAATCTTTGTTACTTGTTAGTGGGATACTTTGCCTAGTGGAGCTGCATGTAGACTCCCAGTGTAAGAGGAAGCTCTTAACCCTCATATGGCTGCTGAACTGAAGGGGGCTGATGTGTGGGGCACCCCACACAAGAGGAGTAGGATAGGTGGGAGAAGGGGGAGAGGGTGGGAGGGTGAAAAGGTGGTCCCAGGAGGGGTGGAGGAGAGGACTGTGATGGAGATGTAGACTGAAGTAATAAATAAACAGCAATAAAATAAAAGAAATGGCTAAGCTATTAAGAACACTTTCTGTTGTTTCAGAGGACCCCCATTTGGTTCCCATAACCCATATCAGGAGGTTCATAATCACCTGTAAGTCCAGCTCCAGGAAATCCGATGTCCTCTTTAGCTTCTGCAGGTACTTACACTCACACAGAGACACTCATATGCATAATTAAAAATAAAATAAATCTTTTAAAAAGAAATGTAAGTGATAGGTGTCTTGCTAAATCAATAGTGGCTTTTATAAAAGTAAGAGCATTGATGAAATACTGGCTCTAAATACGGTTCTTTAAATAAACTTTCAGTAGTAATTGGTGAGGAAGGTTTGCTCTGTGAGATTCTGGACACTTGTGCTATATTGGTTATAATTAAATTATCCTTTATGATTCATTCATTCAAGTAACTTTTGTTATTAACCAACAACTTGAGAAGTAATACCCTTCCACACTTATTAGCATGTGTATCTATATGAAGTAGGAAGCAACTATAGACCTTCATTAAATCTTGCCAGGGACAACTTTAGTTTCTGTTTCTAAAACCATACTTTCTATGTTAAGAAAAAAAAAGCCAAACAACAATATCAGGAGAATTAGTCTCAGACATCAGTCCACACATGGCTAAGGAGTGTATTTGCCCTTTCTTGCAATTAGCTATTTGAATATAATATTAAAATTCCCTTAACTAAAACTTATAACACTATCATTTTTATTACAAAATCAATTCTACACTTTGTGTTCTGTCTGTAGTAGCAATTATTATTTCTTAATTTTCTCAAAATTCTTCTTAATACATAATGAGTCAAGTGAATCCACTTAACCATATAGGCAATGAGTTTGGTTTTTTTGTCGAAACAAAAGAATTACAACAAAAAATTCTAAAAAAGTAGTGAAAAAAGTGGTTTGGAATCATCTGATATTTTTGTTTGGATTTGTTAAGTCATTTTTGCTTCTGTTTATATATTTTTTGAATGATGCTGTAAATGGAAATATACAAATGACTATACCTGCACAGAACCTAAACATTTTTCCTTTTGCATACATTATTTCTAGTTACCAGTGTCTTTGAACTTTTATCCTAGTACACTCTGGTTCATCATTGAAGACCTAACTTTCCAAGTTGGTGTTCCCAGTGAACACATATCAGGTCAGATATCAACACCGTGTGAACCAATTAGCCAAGGTCACACAAACAGCGGCCAAGTCAGGAAAGAAAAGCTTATCAGAGTACATCAGGAAGGCGAACAAAGGTGAGCTTATGTAAGAGGAGGCAGACGCCTACAAATAATAGATCTTCCAACTGAGGTCTGGATCAGATAGAGAAAGCACCCTGTTGAGCACTTTTTGCTTAGAAGTCTGCCATGCTCATTCCCTTCCCTTTACATCCAAGAGATGCACAACCTTCCACCTGCCTGATCCTGGGAAAGAAGTCTTGTGGGCTGCATGAAGGACTTTGAGGCTGGGTTACCATATGAACAACAACAACAACAACAAAAAAAATGGCAAAGGACTGGCAGCTGTTACTACCTCTCCCTATGAATCCCTATGCAAGTGTCTGTCTTGCTGTAGTTAATCTCCACTGGTAACTTGACTGGATTTAGAATCCCATAGGAGATTAAGGCATTACCCTTGGTAATGTCTGTGAATGTGTTTCCAGAGAATTAACCAATAAGGAGAGATTTAGTCTGAATGTAAGTGGCATCATCCCATGGCTAGAACCTCACAATAATAAAAGGGGATAAAGAAAAAAAGAATGGAGCCTTTCCCCTGCTCTCTATTTCCCAGCTGCCCATGATGTAAATAGCTCTGCTTTGCCACCCTCTCCTCACTCTGATATACTGGCACCTCTGAAACTCTGAGTTAAAAGAAACCTTCTTTGTTTCTATTAAGTATTTGGTGACAATGATGCAAAAGTAAGCCCCAACTCCTGATTGTACCTTCTAGATTTTTTGGGTGCTGAAGACTGTGCCAAGATTTTATTGTGAGACCACCTCAAGCAGTCTCACAATAGTGGGAAGGCAATATTCCACTTGGCTCCACCAAGACATATATTTGTTCTAAGATTATTTTTTTAACTGCTCTGCCTGTTTGAGGGGAAGTTGGATGACATTTTATTTATTTTAAGTTGTCTCTTTATTTTCATGAGAATGACAAAGGAGAGAATGTTTTTGAGAATAATCTTTTTTTAGAGGCTTGTTTTTACCAAATGAAGCTCTTTCGTTTTTTTTTTCAATAATTCCTTTTGTAAAATGAGTAATTTATCTTTGAAATATGGTCTTTATGTATACTTATTGACCACTCATTGTAGCATGTGTGTGTGTGTGCTATTCATTCCCTAGATTATTCCAGTAATAAAAATTATCCCATAAAAATCCAAATATTTTGCCAAAGCCCAATGGCAAGAATTAGTTAATGTTACTGTTAATGAGAAGCATTCTCCTTTTTCTAATTCTTTCACTAAATGTGGTATGTGAACATCTGACAGAAGTAAACATGGTGGATTTCATATATTATATCTATAATGTATAGATCTATAATGTAATGTATTCCCTTTATGGGCTTGGTTGATGCTATTTTTGAACTATGACTTTTTTATTCTCTATATTTTATTATTTTAAGGTGTGTGGTGATTATATAAGACATTCACTCTTGTATTCTAAGACACAGAGACATAAACATAGTACCAGAATTCAAGGTCTACACAGATGTTATGCAAACTAAATTTTGTGCACAAACACTATGTCTTCAGACCCCAAAAGTATTGTACAATATGTATGCAGAGACAGGTCAAGATAACTTCTGATTGGATGATATAAGGAATATTCACCTGAGCATGATTCATAACAAGAAGGTGACAAAGACTTCTATCCATGACATTACAAGTTGGAATTTCAGGCAAAGAACATGAACAATGCAAAGAAAACACTGGGCATAAGGACTCACCGAGTTAAGTATAGAACTTAAAACTCATCGAGATAGATAAATAATAAAATCTTACTATCTGTTGCCAAATACATATGGACCAGACATTGGTAATGTATGTCATATATTATAATTTTCATAATTGTTGCCTAATTGTTCTTATTGCTTCGTATTGTATTTATTGTTATAAGAAAAAGAATCTCTTATTGGACTAAAAGGGGGAGCTGTTGGAGGAAAATACACTTTAAATATACTTTTTAAAGTGGATAGGAGGGAGAGGGGGAAGAGGGTAGGAGGGCGGGACTGGGAAAATGAGGAGGGAGGGGACTGTGATTGAGATATAACCTGAAGAATAAATAAATGTTGAAAAAACTCACTGAAGGGCTAGAAAGATAACGTAACAACTGCTAAGGAGAGCATACTGCTCTTTCAAAAGGAACTAGAGTTTAGTTCCCAGCACTGATGTCAACAACTCACAACTCCTCATAATTTCAGCTCCAGGGGGTCCAACATCATCTTCTGGTTTACATGGGCATGACACTCAGGTGCACAGACCCACACGGAGACATACACATATGCACATAGTTAATAAAAATAGATCAATAAAATGAAAATAAATCTCTGGAAAGCCATATTTTTCATGACATCATAAGGAAATGGTGTGATCGAGGAAGAAAATTTGTGCTTTATCCAGAGTATAGGAGGGCATTCTGGAGGGGAATCTTGGATTGACAGGTCTGCAAACTACACGGAGGCACACCAAGAGTAGGTATTTGAAAACTCATTGACAGGTCTGCAAACTACACGGAGGCACACCAAGAGTAGGTATTTGAAAACTCATTGACAGGTCTGCAAACTACACAGAGGCACACCAAGAGTAGGTATTTGAAACCTCAGTGAGTCACTTCCATAGTCTAGGAAAAACAAATCTGACGGAATCTTGAACTACAGGATAAGGGAAGGAGAAGGCGGTCAAATTCAGAGAGCACTCTGAAGATGGTCCTGAAAGCCTCAAACGTAAGCCATTCCAGAGCATAGGAACAGGGTTAATTTAATGGTTAGACATCCAGGTAAACAAAGAAGCCATTCTCCAAGATAGAAACCATGGAAAATATTAAGAAGAATGGAAAATGAGACACAAGCATGGATTTAGTTTTTGATGGGCATGTAGCTTGTAGAAATATTTCCTCTGTCCTGTTTCACTTTCAGTTGGATCAATACAATGAGCCAACCAAAGACTGATTCTATGGACATTAGATTAGAAAGTTCTCTGGCTTGTCATGAATTTTTGACCCCCATGATCCATGAGCAGCATTCTCCCAAATGATAACTACCTGGATTCTTAATGCCATAGTATAGTGCAGAAAGCTGAGGAAGATTCCAGATGGTCTGCATGGTATTTCACTAAAGTGCACATACTCTTCCAAACAGGTTGCAAAAATGTTTCAAATGTGCACAGCAGGGGCACGAGAGAGGACACGGCAGAGCGCTGACCAATGGTAAGTCCTACAACTAGAATTACTCAGAAGAAATCTCTACAGTCTTGTGATAGTGGTACAAAAGAGAACACACACTAAGTCACACCTAATCCAGTCTAAGAAGTGCAGAAATCTACATCAGGCTATAACCCAGGCTGGGGAACAAAAGACTATCCCTTTCATGTTACAACAAAAACATGAGAAGATAAACTCTGCCAACTAGAGTCCGCAACAAGATGATATGCTGACTGCTAAGTGCTGAGCAAACTCTGAAGCTGTTATCAACTCTCAGTGAACAAACCGTTTGTTCACTTGCTTACTATTCACTAATATTTAATATTCAGACAGGCAGCTATTATGAATCTACTACTGGTTAGATACTATTCAGGGCACTAAGGATGGAATGATTTCCATGAATTACATACATGTTTGTAGTTGTGTAAAATCCAGTCTATTTTCACTGGCATAATTTCATTGTACTTAGTTTTGAGTTTCATATAGAAAAATCTGCTGCAGAAGTATCATATAATTTGACCCTGTTTATCCCCTGCCCACTCTTTTCTCTTTTCCCTTGCTAGTATATTTTCTACATTCATATCATATATGTGTGTGTGAATATATATACATGATATGGATATTCTTTATATGCACATAAATCATATATATGATTTTTATTGATACATAAATCATATATGTACATATAGATGTATATACATGATATATATTCTCAAAACAACAAACAAAAAGTAAAAGTATGGTATGATTTGGCAGTTGCACTTTTGGGTATACAGCAAGGCAGCATACTGCAGAGATATATATGAATATATATATGATTTATGATTCAAAAAATTCTAGGACCCACAAATGAGAGAAAAGCATAAAATAATTTGTCTTCCTGCTTCTAATTTATTTCACTTAAAATAATGCATTTTCCCCACAAATGACTTAACTTTATTCTTTATGAATAAACAAAACTCCATTGTATCTATATACCACATGTCTCCACTCATTTGTTGGTGGACTCCTGGAATGGTTTTAGAAATTCACTCTTATGAAAACTATTGCACCAAAGATGGCTGTGGAGATATCTCTGCATTATGCTGCCTTGCTGTATACCCAAAAGTGCAACTACCAAATCATACTATAGCTTTATTTTTTGTGTTTGTTGTTTTGAGAAACCTTCCATATTGATTTCCATAGTGGTTGGTCCAATTTACTCCTGACTAGAAGGTCTAAGTTAGAACTCTCATTGTAATAAGAAGAGACAAGCAATAAACACAACACGTACAAGCATCACATACTGCATTAGAAGGATTAGTGCTGCGGAGAAATCAGAGCAGGCAAGACTGAAAGGATGAAGCTGCGTTAAAGAGGAATTGCGTTTTGAATACAGGACTTGAGCAGAAGATGTTTAATCAAAGACTTGAAGCAGGAAGCCAGCCTGGTCTACAAAGTGAGTCTAGGACAGCCAGAGCTGTTATACAGAGAAACCCTGTCTCAAAAAAACCAAAAAAAAAAAAAAAAAAAAAAAAAAGAATGCTTTAACAGGGCCTCTCTTGTTCTTGTTCTTTTCCTCTCTTATTACTTTCAGGTAATTTCTAACTAGATGAATTTTGAAGAAGCATAATTGTAGTAAATGCTATCATGTTGTCCCTGTCATTTTATTCCATCAAAAGATGGAATAAAAGGAGACCATTCTGAGGTCATATGGAAAGTGCTATGGCTGTCATATAGGCACTATTGACCGTGGCTTACGCTTTGGATGTTTAAGTTGTATTGGGTTTAGAAAGTCTCAGATTAGGGTGAAATGCACCCAAGGTTGTTCACAAACTAGTGAGATATTGTTGAGAGGGGCACTATTGAAACTTCATGGGCACAGAGAAATGAGCAAAGTGGCAACCTGTGGAAATGACACATAACCTACTTTGCAGGAATGAATATGCCCCTGGTGCCCTGAGGTAAAGTTCTCAGTAGAAACAACAAAGCAGATAGAGACAACTATCTGGCCCCAGCTGATTGCTGTCCATCTTCCTCAGAATCTCTCTTCAGGAATTTTGATCTGGGGTATCTCTGCAGGTAGCTAAACTTCAGGATTTATTTATAGAATCCAGATCCATAAAATGAATAAAGTCGTTGTAAAGGTGAAAGAAATTATAAAGAGGCCATATGCTTCAAGAAGAAAGTCTTTGTTTACCTCTGCATTCATTTTTTAGTTCTAGCTCCTTTCAAAGGCTGGAACATGTCCCAACTTGTGCAGGTCTGGGAAGTCACTATGATTTTTAAATTAGTACTGTTTCATGGTTCATAATGCCCCCTTTATTTTATTTTCTTAAGGCATTTAGGCCTTTTGTTTAACTAACAAAAGAAAAGACATCTTAAAAAAGTATCCAAGTCAACCATGCACATATTTTTTTTTTCCTTTTCTGTATTAGAGGTGAATGATTTAAAAGAGAACCAAGAAAAGCCAACATGATCTTCATTGCATAATAGAGGGAAAGATATTCAAAACATTCTGTTGTGAAGAGTTTAGCCTGCATGGTCAACTCTACTCTAAGCATCTTAGAATAGGGAAAAATCCAAGCACAGCCTCTGAAAGTTGATACCTAGGGTATTTTTTTTCCTTTATTTTTTATTTCTTCAAGTTACATCTCAATCGCAGTCCCCTCCCTATTCCCCTTCCAGTCCCACCCTCCCAACCTCAACCACACATCCTCTTCCCTTTTTTTTTCTTTTAAGTTTAAGGTATATCTTATTTCCCCCTACAGTTTCCCCTTTCAGTCCAACAAATGGCTCTTATAATAATAAATACAATACAAAACAACAGAGGTAATTAGGACACAGTAATGAGGGTTATATAGCTTAGTGTACATTCCCAATGTCCAGTCCACATGTATTTGGAACCTGACTTTAACATTCTACTATCTAACGATCTCCATAAGTTTAAAGTCTGACTCAACATTCATACTAACTTGCAACACAATTTTGAAAAGTATCTTCTTAGATCTATAACACTCTCTTGACTCCTAAACAACTCAAAATTTAATTATGAGACTCTAGCTATCTATTCTTCAACCACCTCAGAGACCTGAGAGGGATAAATATATCTGATTTTATAGGAAGTACAGGGTCTGCAGCTTCCCAAACTAAGAAATGACATACCTGTGGCTGCCTGGACAGTTCCTATTTTCTCTCCATACATTACAGCATCAATCTTCAGTCATTTGGCCCGTTTCTCTGACAGACATTGATTGTAGAGCAGGAATTATGAAGGACTTACCTACCCTGTCTTGACAGAGCTAGGCTCTCGACTTATCTGCTTCCAGGTTTTGTCCTTTTTGGACAGCATTCTGTCTACAGTTGGAGCAAGGGGCTTTTCCTACCAAGAGATAGGCTTGCGACGAATTCAATCATCTCCCACTGGAGATTCTTCGATGCTCATCTTCTACTTGGAGGAGAATACAGGGTGCTGTCAGGAGTTGATATGTCTTGATATAAAAAAATCTAAAGTTACGAAAACATCTTTGAATGCCATATTCTGCAGATATCTTGAGGTTTTTGAAGAGGACCTATCTATCTCTTATATGAGGGTAAGCAGATATTGCTTGTCTCGTAGCAGGTTTATTTCTGATTAGCTTAGAAAATAACTATAATAGGCTGTCATAGTAGCTAACAGAATGACCGGCTAGCATAACCATTAGTTTGCATTTCTTAATTATCCTAAACAGTTTATGATAATTAGTAGTAAAAGGCCGAAATATCACATTTCATTTTTTTTCTTTACCTCCTAACCCTTCCATCCCATTTCTCTGGGGTGAGGTGTCCTTATATAACAGTCCCTCATCTCAGTTGAGAGGTCGTATGAGGGCCAAGACCCTCCTCATTCATTCGGGGTCTATGAAGCAGTTCCATCAGTGAAAAGTGTCTCATTGTCCGGGAGAGAGAACTACTAAACAAACAAACAAATAAGCAGACAATAGATAAAAAGACTAAAAAATAGAAAAAATATAAAAATATATATAAAAAATAAATAAAAATTAAAAATAAGAAGTCTATGTCCAAGTTCCCTTTGGTGTGTTAGCTGTAGTATCGATACCTTCTACTATATAGCTAAAATCCTACTATAAGTGAATAGATGCCATATGTGTCCTTATGAGTCTGGATTAGCTCACTCAGGATGAGCTTTTCTAGTTCCATCCACTTGGCTGCAAATTGCATAATTTCATTGTTCCTGATAGCTGAATAATACTCCATTATGTAGATATACCACAGTTTTTTAACCCATTCTTCGGTTGAGGGACATCTGGGTTGTTTCCAGTTTCTAGCTATTACAAATAACTCTACTATAAACATAGAAGAGTAAACTTCCTTATGATTCCGTGAAGAGGCATTTGGGTGTATACCCAGAAGTGGTATGGCTGGGTCCTGAGGCAGAGCTATTCCAAGTTTTCTAAGTTATCGCCAGACTGATCTCCGTAGTCGTTGCACAAGCCTGCATTCCCACCAGCAATGGAATAGGGTTGTCTTTCTCCACACCCTCGCCAGCATGTGCTGTCATTTGAGTTTTTGATCTTAGCCATTCTGACAGGTGTGAGATGGAATCTCAGAGTCATCTTGAGTTGCATTTCTCTGATGATTAAGGATGTTGAGCATTTCTTCAAGTGTCTTTCAGCCATTAGGGATTACTCCTTTGTGAATTCTCTATTTAGCTCCTTCCCCATTTTTTGATTGGATTATTTGGTTTCATGGTATTTAATTTCTTGAGTTCTTCGTAGATTTTGGATATTAGCCCTCTGTCAGATGTGGGGTTGGTGAAGATTTTCTCCCAGTCTGTAGGCTGCTGTTTTGTTCGAATGGCAGTGTCTTTTGCCTTACAGAAGCTTTTCAGTTTCATGAGGTCCCATTTATTGATTGTTGATCTCAAGTCCTGAGCTGATGGTGTTCTGTTCAGGAAGTTGTCACCTGTACCAATTAGTTCGAGGGTTTCTCCCACTTTTTGTTCTAGTAGACTTAGTGTGACTGGCCTTATGTTATGGTCTTTGATCCACTTGGACTTAAGTTTTGTACAAGGTGATAAGTATGGGTCTAATTTCATTCTTTTACAAGTGGACATCCAGTTGGACCAGCACCATTTGTTGAAGATGCTGTCCTTCTTCAATTGTGCCGTTTTGGCTTCTTTGTCAAAATGAGGTGGCCATAAGTGTGTGGGTCTATTTCTCAATCTTCAATTCAATTCCATTGATCTACTGGTCTGTTTCTATACCAATACCATGCTGTTTTTACAACTATTGCTCTGTAGTACAGCTTGAAATCTGGGATGGTAATACCTCCAGATGTTTTTTTATTGTACAGGATTGATTTAGCTATTGTGGGTTTTTTGTTCTTCCATATTAAATTGAGAATAACTCTTTCCAAGTCTATAAAAAATTGTGTTGGTATTTTGATAGGAATTGCATTGAATCTATATATTGCTTTTGGTAGGATGGCCATTTTTATTATGTTGATCCTACCTATCCATGAGCATGGTAGTTCTTTCCATCTTCTAAAGGCCTCTTCCATTTCTTTATTCAAGGGCTTGAAGTTCTTGTTGCACAGGTCCTTTACTTGCTTGGTTAGAGTTACCGCCAGATATTTTATGTTGTTTTTGGCTATTGTGAAGGGGTTGCTTCCCTTATTTCCTTCTCAGCCCATTTGGTTGTTGTATAAAGAAGGGCTTCTGATTTTTTTGAATTAATTTTGTATCCAGCCACTTTGCTGAAGGTGTTTATCAGTTGTAAGAGTTCTCTGGTGGAATTTTTGGGGTCGCTTATGTATACTATCATATCATCTGCAAATAGGGATAATTTGACTTCTTCGTTTTCGATGTTTATCCCCTTGATCTCCTTTAGTTGTCTTATTGCTCTAGCAAGAACTTCCTGTACTATATTGAAGAGATATGGTGAAAGTGGACATCCTTGTCTTGTCCCTGAGTTTAGAGGAAATGCTTCAAGTTTGTATCCATTTATTTTGATGTTGGCCACTGGCCTGCTGTATACTGCCTTTATTATTTCTAGGTACAGTCCTTGTATGCCCGTTCTCTCCAGAACTTTTAGCATGAAGGGGTGTTAGATTTTGTCAAATGCTTTCTCTGCATCTAGCGAGATTATCATGTGGTTTTTTTCTTTCATCTTTTTTATATGATGAATGACATTGATAGACTTTCGTATGTTGAACCATCCCTGCATTCCTGGGATGAAGCCTACTTGATCATGGTGTATGATACTTTTGATGTGTTCTTGAATTTGGTTTGCTAGTATTTTATTAAGTATTTTTGCATCTATGTTCATGAGGGAGATTGGTCTGAAGTTCTCTTTCTTTGTTGGGTCTTTGTGTGGTTTAGGCATCAGGGTGATTGTGGCCTCATAGAATGAGTTTGGCAATGTTCTTTCAGATTCTATTTTGTGAAAGAGTTTGAAAAGTATTGGTGTTAGCTCCTCTTTGAAGGTCCGGTAGAATTCCATGCTAAAGCCATCTGGCCCTGGGCTTTTTTTGGTTGGGAGATTTTTAATGGCTGTTTCTATTTCCTTATGGGTTATAGGGCTGTTTAATCTGTTTATCTGATCTTGATTTAGCTTCGGTAGGTGGAATCTATCAAGAAAATTGTCCATTTCACTTAAGTTTTCAAATTTGGTAGAGTGTAGATTTTTAAAGTAGGATCCAAATATTCTCTGGATTTCCTCAATATCTGTTGTTATTTCTCCCTTTTCATTTCTGATTTTGTTGATTTGTGTTTTCTCCCTCTGTCTTTTAGTTAATTTGGCTAAGGGTCTGTCTGTTTTGTTGATTTTCTCGAAGAACCAACTCTTGGTTTCATTGATACTTTGTATTGTTCTTTTTGTTTCTAGGTTGTTGATTTCAGCCCTAAGTTTGATGATCTCCTGCCTTCTGCTCCTCTTGGGAGTGTTTGCTTCTTTTTTTTCCAATTCACCCAATTTAGCTGTTAATTCGCTAATATGAGCTGTCACAATTTTCTTTTTGAAGGCACTTAGTGCTAGGAACTTTCCTCGTAGCACAGCTTTCATTGTGTCCCATAGGTTTGGGTATGTTGTGTCTTCATTTTCGTTGGATTTTAAGAAGTCTTTGATTTCCTTCTTTATTTCTTCCCTGACCCAGTGGTCCTCTAGTAAAGAGTTGTTCAATTTCCATGTGACTGTAGACTTTCTGTTGATTCTTTTGCTATTGAAGTCCAGCTTTATTCCATGGTGGTCTCATAAGATACAAGGGGTTATTTCAATTTTCTTGTATCTGTTGAGGCTATCTTTGTGTCCAACTATATGGTCGATTTTGGAGAAGGTTCCTTTAGGTGCTGAGAAGAAGGTGTAATCTTTTCTGTTTGGGTGAAACATTTTGTAGAGATCTGTTAGGTCCATTTGGTTCATGAGCTCTGTTAGACTCATTATTTCTCTGTTTGGCTTCTGCCTTGATGATCTGTCCATAGTTGTGAGTGGGGTGTTGAAGTCTCCCACTATTAAAGTGTTTGGATCGATGTGCGATTTAAGTTTTAGAAGTGTTTCTTTTATAAATGTAGGTGCCTTTGTATTTGGGGTATAGATGTTCAATATTGAGATGACCTCTTGGTGGATATATCCTTTAATGAGTATGTAATGCCCTTCTCTGTCTTTTTTTATTAACTTCAATTGGAAGTCTATTTTGTTTGATATTAGGGTGGCTACTCCAGCTTGTTTCCTGGGTCCATTTGCATGGAAAACCTTTTCCCAGCCCTTTACTCTGAGATAGTGTTTATCTTCAACAGTGAGGTGTGTTTCTTGTATACAGCAAAAAGATGGGTCTTGTTTACGGATCCAGTCTGTAAGTCTGTGTCTTTTTATTGGCGAGTTGAGTCCATTGATGTTGATGGATATTAGTGACCAGGGGTTGTTATTTCCCATTATTTTGGTATAGCTGGCTGTCTTGTGTTTCTTTTTGTTTAGTTGCTGTGGAGGTTTCTATTTCCACTGTTTTCTTGGGTGTAGTTATCTTCTCTGTGTTGGAATTTTCCTTCTAGGACCTTCTGTAGGGCTAGGTTTGTGAGGAGATATTGTTTGAATTTGATTTTGCCATGGAATATCTTGTTTTCTCCTTCTATGTTGATAGAGAGTTTTGATGGGTTATAGTAGTCTGGTTGGGCACCTATGTTCTCTCAGGGCTTGTAGGACATCCGTCCAGGCCCTTCTAGCTTTTAAAGTTTCTGAGGAGAAGTCAGGTGTGATTCTGATGGGTCTGCCATTGTATGTGACTTGGCCTTTTTCTCTTACAGCTTTTAATATCCTTTCTTTGTTCTCTACATTTGGCGTTTCTATTATTATGTGGCAAGAGGAGTTTCTTTTCTGATCTAATCTGTTTGGTGTTCTGTAAGTCTCTTGGATTTTTACTGGCATCTCTTTCTTTAGGTTTGGGATGTTTTCCTCTATGATTTTGTTGAAGATATTTCCTGGACCATGGAGTTCAGAATCTTCTCTTTCCTCTATGCCTATAATTCTTAGGTTCCGTCTTTTCATTGAGTCCTTGATTTCTTGGATGTTGTGGGTGAGAGATTTCTTAGCTTTTCATTTTCTTTGGATGTTGTACTGATTTCTTTCATCGAATCTTCCATGCCTGAGATCCTGTCTTCCATCTCTTGCATCCTATTTTTCATACTCACATCCGTAGTATTTTTTTAAGTTTACTTATTCATTTTACATCTTGATTAAATCCACCTCCCTCCCCTCCTGTGTCCCACCCTCCTGCTTCCTTCCCTCAACCTCACTCCCATTTGCCTCATAAAAGGGGACATGGAGTCTCATCAGGACTGAGGGTTTCCTCTTCCATTAAGCCCCCTTATGAAGCAGTGATCGAAAAATTAGGTATCACAGTTTTTTAGTCAATTCTTAGGTTGAGGGACAACTGGGTTGTTTCCAGTTTCTAGCTATCACAAATAAGGCTGCTATGGACATAGATGAGGAAACTTCCTTATGATTCCGTGAGGAGACATTTGGGTGTATACCCAGAAGTTGTATGGCTGGGTCCTGAGGCAAAGCTATTCCAAGTTTTCTAAGATATCGCCATACTGACCTCCATAGTGGTTCCATAAACCTGCACTCCCACCAGCAATGGAGGAGGGTTCCCCTTTCTCCACACCCTCGCCAGCATGTGCTGTCATTTGAGTTTTTGATCTTAGCCATTCTGACAGGTGTGAGATGGAATCTCAGAGTTGTCTTGAGTTGCATTTCTCTGATGATTAAGGATGTTGAGCATTTCTTCAAGTGTCTTTCAGCCATTAGGGATTCCTCCTTTGTGAATTCTCTATTTAGCTCCTTCCCCATTTTTTGATTGGATTATTTGGTTTCTTGGCATTTAATTTCTTGAGTTCTTTGTAGATTTTGGATATTAGCCCTCTGTCAGATGTGGGGTTGGTGAAGATTTTCTCCCAGTCTGTAGGCTGCCATTTTGTTCGGGTGGCAGTGTCTTTTGCCTTACAGAAGCTTTTCAGTTTCATGAGGTCCCATTTATTGATTGTTGATATCAAGTCCTGAGCTGTTGGTTTTCTGTTCAAGAAGCTGTCCCTCAACAGAAGAATGGATTTAAAAACTGTGGTACATCTACAGAATGAAATATTACTCAGCTATCAACAGCAATGAAATTATGCAATTTGCAGCCAAATGGATAGAACTAGAGAAGCTCATCCTGAGTGAGCTAACTCAGACTCAGAAGTATGCACATGGCATCTATTCACTTATAGTAGGATTTTAGCTATATAGTACAGGATATCGATATTACAACCAACACACCAAAGGGAACATGGACATAGACTTTTTATTTTTTCTTATTTGTTTACTTGTTTATTTGTTTTTTAGTTCTCTCTCCCTGGCAATGAGACACTTTTAACTGGTGGTACTGCCTTGTAGGTCCCAGTGTATGATGAGGCTCTTGGCCCTCATATGACCTCAGAACTGGGGTGAGGGACTGTTATGTAGGGACACTCCACTTCAGAGGAGTGGGATGGAAAGGTTATGGGGGGAAAATGAAATGTGAAGTTTCGGCCTTTTGCTACCAATTGTCATAAACTGTTTAGGATAATTAAGAAAGGCAAACTAATAGTCATGCAAGCCTGTCATTTTGTTGGGTACTATTACAGTCTATTATAGTTATTTTCTAAGCTAATCAGAAATCAAGTTGCTAAGAGACAAGCAATAGTTGCTTATCTAAATATAAGAGATAGATAGGGCATCTTCAAAAACTTCAAGAGATCTGCAGAATATGGCATTCAAAGATGTTTTCTTAACTTTAGATTTTTTGATATCGAGACATGTCAGCTCCTGACAGCACCCCCTATTCTATTCCAAGTAGAAGATGAGCGTTGAAGAATCTCCAGTGGGAGATGATTGAATTAGTGGCAAGCCTATCTCTTGGCAAGAAAAACACCTTGCTTCAACTGTAGACAGAATGATGTCCAAAAAGGACAAAACTTGGAAGCAGGTAAGTCAACAGCTTAGCTCTGCCAAAACAGGGTAGGCAAGTCCTTCATAATTCCTGCTCTACAATCAATGTCTGTCAGAGAAACGGGGCCAAATGGCTGAAGATTAATGCTGTAATATATGGAGAGAAAATGGGAACTGTCCAGGCAGCCACTGGTATGTCATTTCTTAGTTTTGGAATCTGTGGGCCCTGCATTTCCTATATAATCAGATATATTTATCCTTCTCAGGTTTCTGAGCTGGTTGAAAACTAGATAGCTAGAGTCTCATAGTTGAATTTTGAGTTGTCTAGGAATCAAGAGGGTGTTCTGGATCTAAGAAAATGTTTTTAAAATTGTGATGAAAATTAGGATGAAAGCTGAGTTGGATATGAAACTTTAAACTCATGGAGATGGGTAGATAGTAGAATGTTAACGTCAGGTGCCAAATATGTATAGACTGGACATTGGGATTGTATGCTAAGCCATATAACTCTCATAATTGTGGCCTAATTATGTCTGTTGTTTTGTATTTTATTTATTGTTTTAGGAGAAAGAGCCATTTGTTGGACTGAAAGGGGGAGCTGTTGGGGGGAAAAGATATACCTTAAACTTAAAAAAAAAGGAAGGGGATGGGTGGGTTGAGGTGGAAGAAGGTGGGAGGGTGGGACTGGAGGGGAGAGTAGGGAGGGGATTGCAACTGAGATGTAACTTGAAGAAATAAAAAATAAATTTAAAAAAATCAGGCATCAGAGCCCAAGCCAGAGACAGCCCCCATTCTCCTTGCTAGGGGACCTACATGATGACAAGCTGCCCATCAGTTACATATGTGTAGGGGGCTTAGTTTCAGTTCATGCATGCTCTTTGATTGGTGTTTCAGGCTCTGATAGTTCCCATGAGCCTAAGCTATCTGTCTCTGTTGGTCTTCTTGTGGAGTACTTGTCCCATCCGGGTCTTTTTATCCTTCCCCCCATTCTTCCACAAGACACAACACACCCCACCTAATGCTTGCTGGTGAGTCTCTGCCTCTCTTTGGACCCTCTGTTGCATGGAGGTTCTCAGAGGACAGTTATGCTATGCTCCTGTCTGTAAGCAAAGTAGAGTATCATTAATAGTGACAGGAGTTGGTCATTTCCCTTGGGGTAGGTCTCAGGTTGGGCCCATCATTGATTGGTCATTCCCTCAATGTCTGCGCTATCTTTATTCGTGCACATCTTGTATACAGGGTAAATATTGGGGTTTTGAAAGTGGGTTGGTGATCCCCTCCCTCCCCTAGAAGTCCTACCTAGCTAGAAGGAGGCCTCTTCAGTCTCTGTATCCCCAAGTGCTAGGCGTCTCATCTAGAGTCACCCTATCTACTATCAGGGGCCTACCCTGTTGCAGATCTCCAGCTTGTCTCAGAAATCCTTCCCCTCCCTTGGTTTCTCATCTTTCTCCCAGCCCTCTCACCCCTGCCCCTGCTCTCTAGTTTTGTTTTCATGCTTCTATATTAGCATTCCATTACTTTAACAAGTTAGATAACTAATTTATAAACATAAAAGTTTTAGTTTAGCTCACAGTTTTAATGATTTTCATCCATACCAAGAAGACCCACAGTTTTCACCTCTGTTAACAGCAAGCCAGGTGGCCATAGACAGGGCTGCATAGGAGAGCAATCCACTTGCCTTGTAAATAAGAGCTGAAAATGAAGAAAAAGGGGCCAGAGGCCCACAGTCACCTCCAAAGGTACATCCTCAACTATCTAATAAGATCACACTAGGAACCTTGTAAAGGCTCCATCACTTCAGGAAAATGTCACCTGGAGACCAGGCTTTTCATAATTTGTCTTTGGATACTATGCAAGTTCAAACTATGGTATTCTGTCCTGGCCTCAGAGGTTAGGGGTCTGTCTCACAATTTAAAATGCACTTTAATTCACCAGAAATATTCTCCAAAGTCAAAACTCCTCCAGCATCACTTGAAACTCAAGTTTTGAGTTTTGAGTTTGCAGTTAATGGGTTACTTGTACAGGCAAACTTCAAACATGTACTATTTACAACAGTACACACACAGGCAGAGTTCACAATGGACATTATTGAGTCAACTAAGGGTGCTGGGAAGATTTCTTGAAGCACTTTCTAGTGTCTACCAGAGTGACTGTTAGGAGTTGAGCTGAGAAAGGCTGGCAGAACGGTGCTAGCAACAGCAGAGAGACAATGAAATTCCCAAGTGTGAGTGTAGGATTGAAGGCAAGTTTAATTGTAAATTCTTACAGTTTTAAGTCTAAAAGAAATTTACATAGTTAGATATGATGACTGGACAGGTAAAGGGCAAACATTCCCAAAGAAAAAGAGTTCATTTTTTTCTCTTGAAAATGAGAAATGGAAAAGGGGGCCTGGAGAGATGCTCATTGGTTAATGACACAGAGGATCCAATTTTGGTTCCCAGAATTCTCATGATAACAATTCACAACTGTCTGTAATTCTAGTTCCAGGGGATTCAATGTCCTTTTATGGTCTCTGGGTGTTTTGGCTTCTATAGGTACCAGGCCCATATGTGATGCACATATGTTCATGTAAGCAGTCAGACCCATAAAAATGAATAAATATATTTTAAAAGCATGGAAGAGGAAAATAATAATTAATGCTAAGCAAGACTAAAACACAACAAGACAAATAAATATTGAACCCTAAATATTTATGTCCAGAATCCATAGCACATGGAACAGCTCAATTATTTAGGGTTGAGGTTGTATCCTATATGATCACTCCCTAGCAGAGAATTTGCATTGTCTACAGTTTCCTTCATGTGTTCCATGCTGCTGGTATCTCCATCTTCAGGGGGTCTCCTCTGAAGTTTCAACTTCTCTTCCATAGTTCCACACAGTGCCTTGTGACAGAGTGCAACACTGCTACTCATTCTTTTGAAACCCTTTGAAAGTTTCTGCTACTCCCTTTAAAAAAAAAAAAGAAACATTTATTTATTACTTCAAGTTACGTCTCCATTACTGCCCTCTCCCTCCACCCCTTCCCAGCCCCACCCTCTACCCCCTCTCCCACCCATCCCATCCCTCCAGTGTGGGGTGCCTCTGTGTATCAACCCCCCTCAGTTCATTAGTCACATGAGGTCTAAGAGCTTCCTCTTGCACAGGAGGCATACATGGCAGTTCCACTAGGGTGGAGTGTCCCACTAACAGGTAACCAAGTCCATGTTCCTGTTCTTTTGGGTCTATTGATTGTAGGATAGTTATTATGTACCAAGCTATACTACAGAGCAATAGTAATAAAAACAGCACAGCATGGTACTGGTATAGAAACAGACATGTTGATTAATGGAAACGAATTGAAGACCCAGAAATAAACCCACACACCTATGGTCACTTGATTTTTGACAAAGAAGCCACAACCATTCAATGGAAAAAAGACAGCATCTTCAACAAATGGTGTTAGTGTAACTGGATGTCAACATGTAAAAGAATGCAAATAGACCCATACTTATCACCTTGCACAAAACTAAAGTACAAGTGGATCAAAGACCTTAACATAAGGCCTGACACACTAAATCTATTAGAAAAGAAAGTGGGGAAAAGCCTTGAACTCATCGGCACAGATGACTTTGTGAACAGAACACCAATAGTTCAGGCCTTAAGACCAAGTTTCTGCTTCTCTATAACACTTTTATTCTGTAAGCATCATACAGTCAATGCCAATGGCTTCCACCAAAACTGACTACTTAACTCACAGTTCAGCAGCCTCTAAGCCCCTTGGCAGCTGAATACAGAGAAATAAGTCCAAATGTTTAGGCACTCCAAGTGCATAAGACACCTTTGCACTCTTTCCCAATGGGATGTCTGGGAAAGTCTTTGAAACAAATGTTTATTTCTACATGTGTGTATGAGCTGCTTTCCTCATTGCTGTGTCTAAAATACCTGACAGGAAGCAATTTAAGGGGCTGGGGAGAGGGAGTTTCTGTACAAGTGCCTTCTGTCCATGCATGAAGACCTGAGTTTGGATCCCTAGTCCCATGAGATACTATGACTGTAATCACAACACTGGGTGAGTAAAAATAGGTAAATCCCTGGAGCTCGTTGACTGGTCAAGCATGGGCAAATCAATGAACTCTGGGTTCAGTGAGACCCTGTCTTCAGAAACAAGGTGACCATTGGTTGACAAAGACTCCCGACATCAACCTCTGCCTTTCAGGATCAGACTTAGAGACTCATACATGTATAAGCACATGTGCATACACCCACACAAACATATACTACAAAGGAAGGAAGGAAGGAAGGAAGGAAGGAAGGAAGGAAGGAAGGAAGGAAGGAAGGAACTTGAATTTAGTAGGAAAGGGCTTGTGTAGACTTACAGTTCCACAGGGTACAGTCCATCACAACAGAGGACACATGGCGGAAGGAGCCATTTGGTCATGTTGCATCTATAATCAAGAACCAGAAAGAGAACAGGAAGTGGGGCCAGCCTATTAAACTTCTAGGTCCTCCCCCAATAATCAACTTCTTCTTCCAGTGAGATTCACCTCCTAAAGGCCCTACAACTTTTCCAAACAGCATTACAACCAGTAGCATAACCAGTATTCAAACACATGAATCTGTTGGAACATTTCACAAGACCAAATGAATCTCCAAGCTTATGATGCTGTGATTTGGTATCAACATTCAAACTTCAAACCAAAGCAGCACACATTTAAGGAAGAGAACTGTTCCCAAATGTATCTTTAATTAGAAATATCAAAACTAGGATAGCTTCCCCTTAAGCTATTTAGACTCAATTCTACTCTTTATTAGCACCATATAGATAACATAATCTAAAGTAGCACTCCTATTTCAGAAAGCAGTTACTGTGGGATATGGTGAGGGTGATATTCTCCTAGGCTTCACTCCCATGTACTCTGATCCAGTAAATAAGAAGCAAGGCCAGTGTCTATGTGTTTAATAAAACATCCCAAGTGACTCTGATGCAGGTAGTCTCTGAGCTATGCCTTGATAGCTATGATATAGAGGGAATTATTTTAGTAGGCAGGTACAGAAACAGAATAATCACTGATCCGGGTTTCAGAAGTCATTTTTGGAAATTGAGAAATTTGGAAAGTCACAGCATTTCCAAATTGTTTATTTAGACAGGAGCTGTGAATGCTCTCCACCTGCTTTGGTTATATGGCAGTTTGCAATGGCATAGTGATGTATAATGATAATCTTTGTGTCTGGCTATTTATGCTCTCCAGTCATGGAAATGAACACATACTGCTCTCATGGGGGAGTGCCTTGAATATCAGTGTGTTACTCAGCTGTAATTGGTAACAGGTAAGGAATTAGCTGCTGAAATCAAAATATTTTTTTCATAATGGAGAATTTTAAAACATAACTTTGATTTGATATGAACTTGGCTTCCTGTCTCAGGCTCCTATTCCTCCTTTATGCCAAGAATGCACAAAACCCTAACGTTTCCAGGTATTATTCTCACTTTTAGTTTAAAACTTAGCTTCCTTTGGGCAAATATGTGTCAAATCAGAGCATTGTTTCCAAATCTACCCATAGCACTGTGCTTCCTATCTTCCTGAAGGTCTTTACCTCTGCTCTTTCCTCCTTGCATGGTCACTGTTGGATTCTTTCCACTGTGGCTGCAGTTAAAGAGGGGAACTGAGTTTGTGTGATGGTCTTGTTGTAAGGAGTGAGGCTGTGGATATTGGTACAATTTCTTTGTCTTCTGTTACTACTGTCTCTTGTGCAGGAAAGGTCCAGATGGGTAACAGAGCTCAAACAACATCAAAAAGCTGAGTCGATGTGTGTGACTCTGCCCAGGTAGAGAGGAGCAAAGATGTGTCCATCAAATCTACTCTAGGGACATTTCTCAGTGGCCTTCTGTGGCAGAGCACCTTTCCTGAAATGGAAAGTGTTCTCTGGAGGCAAAAAGATGGATCTTTCTAACAGGTCTTACCTCAATGACTTGGGCCCACTGAAGTCCTGTGAGACTCTTTCAGGCCAACCTGAACTTCTCCCCGGTGAAGTTATATCTTGCTCCAAACTTGGTGCTGCCTATACTTCCATACAACTCCATTTTTCTGTATGTTGGCTTTTCTGGTAAGTATAGTGATATCCCTGTCACTATACTCAAGGCCTCTATAGACAGAATATTGCCTTTATTAGTCAAGGACCTCAATAACTTCAGTGTCTAAAGAGAGACATTTTGAGTGCATCCTCCACCAAAGAGATCAATAACATTCTATTTTTCAACTTTTTTCTCTACTGATTTCCTAGCTATCTTGTCTTTCCTATCTGCCTATAATCAAATAGAAATGGATAACTACACCTTGCCCACAATTGTTTAAATTGCAGATTTCTGCTACCACTGTAGAATTGTCTTCTCTGAACTTAACCATTCAAAACTCAATATATTTATTATTGGGTATACATACAAAACATCCCAGGGGTCCATGCATTTTGAATTTGACACGAAATGCT
The DNA here is from genome assembly GCA_907164525.1 of Lophiomys imhausi. Taxonomy (NCBI): domain Eukaryota; kingdom Metazoa; phylum Chordata; class Mammalia; order Rodentia; family Muridae; genus Lophiomys; species Lophiomys imhausi. Next base: position 6,676,270 of record CAJQZJ010034182.1, on the reverse strand, counting down.
TTAAAGGCATGCAGTGACAAACACCCAAGTGTCTCTAGAGTTTGTAGAATATCTAGATGTCTGTTGTTTGTTTACTTCCAGGCCGCCTCCTGCACAGTCCTACACTCACCACTTGGGCATTGCATTGCCTCTCTGTTGCTTGCTAGCACCGTTCTGCCAGCCTTTCTCAGCTCAGCTCCTAACAGCCATTCTGATAGACACTACATAGTGTGTCAAGAAATCTTCCCAGCACCCTTAGTTGTCAATAATGTCCATTGTGATCTCTGCCTGTGTGTGTACTGTTGTAATTAGTACCTGTTTGAAGTTTGCCTGTGCAAGTAACCCATTAAACTGTAAACACTTGATAATCTGTAGGGTGTTTGGGGTTTTCTTTTATTGTCATACCAGTGAAATGACACATCAAAAAAACTACCATGTACTGTAACCGAACTTTTAAATTATTATTTATCACTTATTTGTTTATTACTAAATTCACTTATAACAAACACCAACAATTTCTTAACTATTAATCCTATAAAATTCTACAACCCCTTTAACCTATCCACTAAACCTATTGATAATTATAACAACTATTTTCATAACCTTTTAGTATGATACAGTCTCTGGGGCAGGTCCTCAGTCATCAGGAATACAGTCTTTGTTGTAGATTTTTTAACGCACTTAGTAGTCCTTTTTTTGGATCTCTCAGATGTAGGTTTGTCAGGGTAGTTGGTTATTGCAGTCTCACCTTAAATAAGGCTTCATGTTTTCTTCTCTGTGGGAGACCCCAGCCCTCTGCAGGCCAACTTACTTCTTTTGAATCAGGAACTCAGCTGCTCTGCCTCAGTCCTTAAAGCCAGGCACCGTTTCCTTTAGGCCACTGTTTGGACAGATCAAACCCCTCCAGGCAAAAGCTGAGCCACAGGGTCCAGTCCTTGGCCTTTTGGTGTCTTGCTCAGGCTTTCTTTGCTCACCGGCTTCTTTCTGCTTCAGGGAGAGAGCTGGCCATCAATGGCCAGCCCTTTTTTCAGCAGGACTCTTGGAGCTCTCTAGCATCAGGGGCCTCTTCTCTTCTGGGCTCCATGCACTGTCCTTAAATAGGAGGAACTCTGTTTCAGCTTAATTTGGGCTGCGCCCACTTAGCAGCTGAAAACAATGTCAGGCCAGATACTTTGTTTCTTCAAGTCTATTGAGTCTTTCCTGTTTTTCCTGACTTCAACCTTGTTTTTCAGTCTATTAAGTCTTTCCTGTTTTTGCTGACTTCATGTTGATAATGCTCTTCAGGCCCCGAATTAAGAGACAGTATCAGAAACTCCTATATATTTTCTAAATCTAATTTATCTAACCCCTACAATGTACTATATATAAATTACTGAAATAAAGACTTCAAAAAAGTTCTTAACTACTGACAGAAAAAAAAAAGGTCAGAAAGTGGTCCTTAAAGTCAGGGAGTTACTGTCCTGTCTAATGGCAAGGACAAAAATAGACTCAAAGGTGAATAGGATTTTGAAAAGCAATGAAAATTACAACATGTGCAAATGCCTCTTCATAGGTCCATCACAGAAGTAAGTTCATAGGGCAAACCACTATTCTGAAAACTGGAGAAAAGGATGATTACACCGAGTCACATGAACTTTTAGAGCACTTTAGCAGAGCTTCTGAAAACAGAAGATAGCATCAGGAAGATCTGAACTATAGCTGATGGATGGATCCTCATGAGGTACTGTGGAGCACTTGAGAGGAGGGAGGCACCACTCATGACTGGTTCTACACTATAATGAAGTTTAGCTTTAGCAGCTCAGACAGGTTCTCACAGTGAAGAACCTGAGGCGGGGGGAATCCCCTCCTACCTCCAGCAGGTGAAGGGAAAAGGATGCATTAGTGACACCAGAATTCAGTGGTCCTAAACCACATTTGCCCTCAGGAACAACAAGAAACCAGAGTCTCCTCACCTGTAGCTTTTCAGCATTTACCTGACCAGGGAGAATGAGTTATCCAACTCCTGCCAGCTGTAGCCTTCCTCATGAAGACAAGAAAGACTTAACTCAAACTCCCCTCTGCCATTTTGGCCCACATAAGAGAAAACCTGCAAGTGATATCCCAAGCCCAGGGACACAGCTCAGTAGAGGCAGAGGCTGTGTTAGTCAGGGTTCTCTAAAGTAACAGAACCGATACAGTGAATGTATATTAGAAAGCAATGTGTTAGATCAATTTAACCAACACAGTCTGCATAGTCCAACAATGGCCACCTCACACTGGAGAGGCTGGGAAGTTCATTGCTGCTTGGTCCAGGAGGCTGGATGCCAGGAGATGCTTGTCAGTTAGTCTAATTGCTCAGCTCTAGGCCATTGACAGAAACATGAATGCACACACACACACACACACACACACACACACACACACACAGACACACACACAATGAGAAAGATAAGAATATAAATAAAGAACAGCAGAAATATATGTGTATTTTCTGAAAAAAATGTATTCAAAGTAGCTGGTCTCCATATGCATGTACACATACACAAGCATGCATACTTCACGCACATGAACATGCATACAATGTATACACACAAGCACGCATGCACGCATGCACACACACACATATAATGGGGAAGATGAGAATATAATTAAAGAACAGGAGCAATAAATAGAAAACAATAATGTATATAGTAGATGTTGCTACAGATATATCCAACTGTAACTTAGCTGTGTATATTTACTTGATTATTATATAATATTTTCATACATGTTATACTGGACTTTGATTATAATCACAGCTTGGGATGCTCTTATTTATCTCTCCATTCGCATGATTCTCCTCATCTTCTGTAGCAATCCTCTCTACTTTAATACACTCTTTCAACAAACCATCTAAGGAAGCAAAAAAGGTCATCAATATGGTTAAAGGTATCAATAAATACTATGTATGTAACTATTTTATTTCTCAATTCCCTTAGATTTTTTGTTAACTTGTATACAATACTTATTCCTTCAAATGTGTATCCAGAATATAATACTAAGAAAATAGCAAATAAATTCAAAATAAAGAACATTAGAGAGTGCCTATATTCTTCAAAAGTCTCAAGGTTATAAACAACAACAAAAGACTAATAATTCCTAATTAGGTGATCTCTTAAGGCATGTGAGATTTTTTGACAATATATAAAGTATTATCTTTCAATCTGGATTAAAGAAGAAATTATTTTGTTATTTTGGAGCTAAACAAACCTTTAGTGTATATATTTTGAGATTTCAAAGGACAATTTGTTTACATTGAGCATGCCTTTTGTATGTAGCTTTTAAACTTAAATCCTTCCAAATCCTATGTGCCTGTCTCTGCATACTAAGTATTGGGATCAAGACCTGTGGTTCCCAACTGAAGGGATTAAAGATGTGCTCCCCCACCCCAGGATTGAAGTTTTTCCCAATGTAGAGCTTGTTTTGTATCAGGCTGACCTTGAGCTCTGGCATCTGCCTGTTTCTGTCTCTAGTGTGTTGGGATTAAGGGTTTATTCTTCTCGAATGATGGGATTAAGGGTGTGCACCATCACCACCCTGTTCCTTGTAACTCTAGAATTTATAAGACAACAAACTCTATAGTGCTCTTCCTGTCTCTGCTGAAGTTAAAGGTATGGGCTAACCCCATGCATTTCATGTATTTTACCTTAGCTCTAGGTTTTTTTGACTCTTGGTGGTTTATAAAACCAGGTTGGGGGGCCAAGATGGTGGCAAACTGCACAGACGCATTTTGAATGTGGGAGACAGGAGCCATAGAAAACACAGAGTTGTGGGACACTGTGCAAAAACTGGAGGGTCTGGCTCCTCCGGGAACACGCACAGCTCCCAAGGGATTGTTAAAAGTCCCAGGGCAAGGCTCTCCCCCCATCTCTTGCAGACATGGAAGCCACTAAATCCGGGATACGGGAACTCCCATTTGGAGAGGCGCCTGGTAAGATTGATCCCAACACACAGCAGGCAGAATCAAAGGCCACATGGCGATCGCCCACTAGCCTACTGGGCTTCCCACACCTCAGGAAGACCTTATAACTACTTAGGAAATTTTGCAGAATAGTTGAAGTCTTAACAAGGAAGAAAAAGGGCGCTCAGCGGGTGATCTGCAGCTGCTCGAGCCGGAGTGGGAGGTGGGTGGGCAGAGCAGTTGGGGAGGGAAGCGGGCGCTGGTGGGTGGGGCTGTTGCCCGGAGCACCCACCACAAAGCAGCTAAGGTGGGAGGCCGGCTCTGACTGCAGGAGGAGCCGAAGCTCCACCCACCCACGGCAAAGCAGCTAGGACGGGAGTCCAGCTCAGACGGCGGGAGGGGCCCTAGCTCCGCCCACCCACCTCGGAGCAGATAGGGAGGGAAGCGGCCAGGCCTGTGGCGGAGAAGCCTTGTGGGTAACCAGAAGCCAGGGGACCATAGCTGTATTCGGGTAAACCCAGACACATTAGGTGTGGAGCTGGGCCCTGTCAGCCTCCGTGACGACAAACAAAGCCCAAAAAATCTGTGCCTGGGCAAACAGGTCAATACCATCAGAACCATGATCTGATGAAGGCTGGTCGCTCAGTGTGCAAAATAGAGAAGTCTGAACTGGGAGCAGTGAAACAATCCCGGACCATTACTCACTACCTGGGAATAGGCTGCACCAGCTCACAACGATTCAGGCTATTAAAACCACAGTGACCCTGTGATCACCCTGTAAGCAAGGACAGATAGCCAAGCAATTTGACTCCTTCACCAAAGCATCCCCTGTGGATCCAAACACAGAAAACGACAAGAACAGACAGCAAAACACACACACATGGCCAAAGTCCAAGAAAAAATAGAAATCAAGGAAATATGACTCCAACAAAGCAGAATTATCCTAGCTCATCCAATTCAGATGACCTCACACCAACAGTAACACATGAAAACGATGACAATTCTGCATTATGGAAAGTGATAGAGTCCCTTCAAGAAGAACTTAAATCTATGAAGGTATTCAAAGAAGCCACAATTTTACAAGCCAAAACAATGAACAATACCATTAAAGAACTCCAAGCCAAGGTGATGGAGCTTGAACAGGAAAAAGACAAAGCAATGAAAGATTTTCAGACAAAAACAAGTAAGCTGGAGAAGGAAATGTACAAAACGAACAATACAATACCAGACATGAAAATAGAAATAGAAACAATAAAGAAAACACAGTCAGAGTTAAAACAGGAAGTGGAGAACCAAGGGAAGAGAACAGGAACTACGGATGCGAGTATCAAAAATAGGATGCAAGAGATGGAAGACAGGATTTCAGGCATGGAAGATTCGATGGAAGAAATCAGTACAACATCCAAAGAAAATGAGAAGGCTAAAAAATCTCTCACCCACAACATCCAAGAAATCAAGGACTCAGTGAAAAGACGGAACCTAAGAATCATAGGCATAGAGGAAAGAGAAGACTCCCGACTCCAAGGTCCAGGAAATATCTTCAACAAAATCATAGAGGAAAACTTCCCAAACCTGAAAAAAGAGATGCCAATAAAAATCAAAGAGGCTTACAACACCAAAGAGATGAGATCAGAAAAGAAACTCCTCTCGCCACATAATAATTGAAACACAATGTACAGAACAAAGAAAGGATATTAAAAGCTGTAAGAGAAAAAGGCCAAGTCACATACAATAGCAGACCCATCCTCTCCTCAGAAACTTTAAAAGCTAGAAGGGCCTGGACAGATATCCTACAAGTCCTGAGAGATCATAGGTGCCCAGCCAGACTACTATACCCAGCAAAACTTTCTATCAACATAGATGGAGAAAACAAGATATTCCATGACAAAATCAAATTTAAACAATATCTCCCCACAAACCCAGTCCTACAGAAAATACTAGAAGGAAAATTCCATCCCAGAGAAGAAAACTTCACCCAAGAAAACAAAGGGAATAGAAAACCCCTCAGCAACTAAACCAAAAGAGACACAGGATCATCACCTATACCAAACTAATGGGAAATAACAACCCCAGGTCACTAATATCCATCAACATCAATGGTCTCAACTCCCCAATAAAAAGACACAGATTTACAGAGTGGATCCACAAGCAAGACCAGTCCCTTTGCTGCATACAAGAAACATATCTCGCTACCAGAGATAGTCACTACCTCAGAGTAAAGGGCTGGGAAAAGGATTTCCAAGCAAATGGACCCAGGAAGCAAGCTGGAGTAGCCATCCTAATATCAAACAAAACAGACTTCCAACTGAAGGTAATGAAAAAAGACAAAGAAGGGCATTATATACTCATTAAAGGGAATATTCATCAAGAGGAAATCTCAATACTGAACATCTATGCCCCAAATACAAAGGCACCTACTTTTGTAAAAGAAACACTTCTAAAACTTAAATCGCACATCGATCACAGCACATTAGTAGTTGGAGACTTCAACACCCCACTCACAACAACGGACAGATCATCAAGACTGAGGCCAAAGAGAGAAATATTGAGTCTAACAGAGATCATGAAACAAATGGACCTAACAGACATCTACAGAACGTTTCACCCAAACAGAAAGGAATACACATTTTTCTCAGCACCCCACGGAACCTTCTCCAAAATCGACCACATAGTTGGACACAAAGACAGTCTCAATAGATACAAGAAAATTGAAATAACACCTTGTATCTTATCAGACCACCACGGAATAAAGCTGGTCTTCAACAGCAAAAGAATCAACAGAAAGCCTACACACACATGGAAATTGAACAGCTCCTTACTGGATGACCACTGGGTCAGGGAAGAAATAAAGAAGGAAATCAAAGACTTCTTTAAATCCAATGACAATGAAGATGCAACATACCCAAACCTATGGGATACAATAAAAGCTGTGCTACGAGGAAAGTTCATAGCACTAAGTGCATTCAAAAAGAAAATTGTGGCAGCTCATATTAGTGAATTAACAGCTAAGCTGGGTGAATTGGAAAAAAAAGCAAACACGCCCAAGAGGAGCAGAAGGCAGGAAATCATCAAACTTAAGGCTGAAATCAACAACTTAGAATCAAAAAGAACTATACAAAGAATCAATGAAACCAAGAGTTGGTTCCTCGAGAAAATCAACAAAATAGACAGACCCCTAGCCAAATTAACTAAAAGGCAAAGAGAAAGAACCCAAATCACAAAATCAGAAATGAAAAGGGAGAAATAACAACAGACATTGAGGAGATACAGAATATATTCGGGTCCGACTTTAAAAATCTATACTCCACCAAATTTGAAAACCTAAGCAAAATGGACAATTTTCTTGATAAATTCCACCTACCAAAACTAAATCAAAATCAGATTAACAGCTTAAACAGCCCAATAACCCCTAAGGAAATAGAAACAGTCATTAATATTATCCCAACCAAAAAAAGCCCAGGGCCAGATGGCTTTAGCACAGAATTCTACCGGACTTTCAAAGAGGAGCTAACACCATTACTCTTCAAACTCTTCCACCACATAGAAACAGAAAGAACACTGCCAAACTCATTCTATGAGGCCACTGTCATTCTAATTCCTAAACCACACAAAGACCCAACAAAGAAAGAGAACTTCAGACCAATCTCCCTCATGAACATAGATGCAAAGATACTTAATAAAATACTAGCAACCCGAATTCAAGAACACATAAAAAATATCATACATCATGATCAAGTAGGCTTCATCCCAGGAATGCAGGGATGGTTCAATATACAAAAGTCTATCAATGTAATTCACCATATAAACAAGATGAAAGAAAAAAACCACATGATAATCTCGCTAGATGCAGAAAAAGCATTTGACAAAATCCAACACCCCTTCATGCTAAAAGTCCTGGAGAGAATGGGCATACAAGGACCATACCTAGAAAGAATAAAGGCAATATACAGCAAGCCAGTGGCCAACATCAAATTAAATGGAGAGAAGCTTGAAGCATTTCCTCTAAACTCAGGGACAAGACAAGGATGTCCACTTTCACCATATCTCTTCAATATAGTACTTGAAGTTCTTGCTAGAGCAATAAGACAACTAAAGGACATCAAAGGGATAAACGTTGGAAATGAAGAAGTCAAATTATCCCTATTCGCAGATGATATGTTAGTATACATAAGCAACCCCAAAAACTCCACCAAAAAACTCTTACAGCTGATAAACAACTTCAGCAAGGTGGCTGGATACAAAATTAACTCAAAAAAATCAGAAGCCCTTCTTTATACAACAAACAAGCATACCAAAAAATTAATAAGGGAAACAACCCCCTTCACAATAGCCACAAACAATATAAAATACCTGGGGATAACTCTAACCAAGCAAGTAAAGGACCTATACAACAAGAACTTCAAGCCCCTGAAGAAAGAAATGGAAGAGGCATTTAGAAGATGGAAAGATCTCCCATGCTCATGGATAGGTAGGATCAACATAATAAAAATGGCCATTCTACCAAAAGCAATATACAGATTCAATGCAATTCCTATCAAAATACCAACACAATTCTTTATAGACTTGGAAAAAGCTATTCTCAACTTCATATGGAACAACAAAAAGCCCAGAATAGCTAAATCAATCCTGTACAATAAAAAAGCATCTGGAGGTATCACCATCCCAGATTTCAAGCTGTACTACAGAGCAATAATAATAAAAACAGCATGGTACTGGTATAGAAACAGACCAGTGGATCAATGGAATCGAATTGAAGACCCAAACATGGACCCACACACCTATGGCCAACTAATCTTTGACAAAGAAGCCAAAACCACACAATGGAAGAAGGACAGCATCTTCAACAAATGGTGCTGGTCCAACTGGATGTCCACTTGTAAAAGAATGAAATTAGACCCATACCTATCACCTTGTACAAAACTTAATTCCAAGTGGATCAAAGACCTCAACATAAAGCCGGCCACACTAAAGATAATAGAAGAAAAAGTAGGAGAAACCCTTGAACTCATTGGCACAGGTGACAACTTCCTGAACAGAACACCAACAGCTCAGGACCTGAGATCAACAATCAATAAATGGGAGCTCATGAAACTGAAAAGCTTCTGTAAGGCAAAAGACACTGTCATTAGAACAAAACGGCAGCCTACAGACTGGGAGAAAATCTTCACCAACCCCACATCTGATAGAGGGCTATTATCTAAAATCTACAAAGAACTCAAGAAACTAAATGCCAAGAAACCAAATAATCCAATCAAAAAATGGGAGATGGAGCTAAATAGAGAATTCACAAAGGAGGAATCCCTAATGGCCGAGAGTCACCTGAAGAAATGCTCAACATCCTTAATCATCAGAGAAATGCAACTCAAGACGACCCTGAGATTCCATCTCACACCTGTCAGAATGGCTAAGATAAAGAGCTCAAATGACAGCACATGCTTGCGAGGGTGTGGAGAAAGGGGAACCCTCCTCCATTGCTGGTGGGAGTGAAGACTTGTGCAACCACTATGGAGGTCTGTCTGGAGATATCTTAGAAACCTTGGAATAACTTTGCCTCAGGACCCAGCCATACCACTTCTGGGTATACACCCAAAGGACACCTCATGGAGACATAGGGAAGTCTCCTCATCTATGTTCATAGCAGCCTTATTTGTAATAGCTAGAAACTGGAAACAACCCAGATGTCCCTCAACTGAAGAATGGATTCAAAAATTGTGGTACATCTATACAATGGAATATTACTCAGCTATAAGAAACAATGAAATCATGCAATTTGCAACCAAATGGATGGATCTAGAGGAGCTCATCCTGAGTGAGCTAACCCAGACTCAGAAGGATGCACATGGCATCTATTCACTTATAGTAGGATTTTAGCTAAATCGTACAGGATAACTGTACTACAACCAACACACCAAAAGGAACATGGACATAATTTTTTTTTCTTTTTTTTTTCATTTCTTTTTCTTTTTCCTTTCCCTCTTTTTTCTCTTTCTTTTTCCTCTCTTTTTTTGTTGTTGTTCTTTGTTTTTGTGGGTTTGTGTGTCTGTTGGTTTTTTTTTCTAGTTTCCCCCCCCGTAGCAAGGAGACACCTTTCACTGGCAGTACTGCCTCGTAGGCCCCCGGTGTATCAAGAGGCTCTTGGCCCTCATATGACTCCTGATCAGTGGTGAGAGACTGGTATGCAGGGACACTCCACCCCAGAGGATCAAGATGGAAGGGTCAGGGAGTACAGCATGGGAGGGTGGGGCTGGGAAGCAGGAAAAGAGGACAATATGTCAAGGATGTAACCTGTAGCAACAAACAAATAAATTTACTAATTAAAAAAAAGCAGGTAACAATGTTAAAACACTGTAAATAAAATAAAGGACACAGCCGTTCAACCTGGTTTTATGAACCTCCAAGTGTTGAAAAAACTTAGAGCTAAGGTAAAATACAGGAGAAATGTGGTGTTAACCCATGCCTTTAACTTCAGCAGAGACGGGAGGAGCACCATAGAGTTAGTGGACTTATAAATTCTAGAGTTACACGGAAAAGGGTGGTGAGGGTACACACCCTTAATCCCATCGTTCAAGAAGAGTACACCCTTAACCCCAACACAGTAGAGACAGAAACAGGCAGATCTCAGAGCTCAAGGTCAGCCTGATACAAAACAAACTCTAAATAAAGAAAAACTTCGATCCAGGAGTGGTGGAACACATCTTTAATCCCCTCAGATGGGAACCACAGGTCTCGGATCCCAATAATTAGAATGCGGAGACACACACATAGGATTTGGAAGGACCTAAGTTTAAAAGCTACTTACAAAAGGCCCACACAACACAAACAAATTGTCCTTCGAGACCTCAAAATAAATACACTAAAGCTGGTTTAGCTCAAAATAACAAAATAATTTCTTCTTTAAACCAGATTGAAAGATAACACTTTATATATGGTCAAAAACCAAATTTGCTTCAGGAGAAATATTACCTAACCCCCCCCCAAAAAAAAGAGGGCGATTGTCCCTGAGTGAGGAATAGGGCAGGGCTCTGTTATCTTTCCAGGAGAATCAAAGCATCCATTCAAGGAACCCAGGGACAACTGGACATCGGACACCTCAGCAGAAATCAGAATCAGACACCAAAAGAAGACAAGTGACCCAGATGATTCAGCCTGACAGACTCCCTCAATAGCGGTCTCCATCAAAAGCCTACAACCACAACAACTCAATATCGCTAAGACCGTTCAGCTCTACACAATGCCCCAGCCAGAACCTCAGTAAAGCCTGGAAGTTCAGCTTCTGCCTACAAACTCCTTAGGACATCTAAACAGCTGAGAACAGAAGGACTGAACATAAAAGGATTGTATTAACATTTTAACCATTTTTCCATTTTGGTTTGGGCCCCAAACAGGTTTACTACGACCCAAATCAGCAGGAAGTCATTTTAAGAGAGCGACATCCCATACCCAGAGGGTGGGGAGGGTGTTTCTCCGCCCCCCCCCCCTTTTTTGGTTATTTGAAGGACAACTGAAAACTCTGTTATTTAGGGGAAGAGATTACAAGTTGTTAAATGGTCCTGTTTAATGGGTTTTGGAGGTTAGACCCAGGGTATCCCTTCTTTCCCTTTTCTGTATCCTTCTTTATCTCCTATGTAGGAATGCACGGACTTGAGAAAAATTGAGACATAGACAGCACAGGAAGGATCAAGAAGAAGGGTCACATTATTGAATATGCCCTTTTACCTTTGTATATTGATAAAAAATTAGTAGTATATTTGGCTAAAGTGGTATTGACCATTGTTTATTGTGCAAAAATAAGATTGTATTGGTCTACGTCGGTATTGATATTTGTATATTGATACAAAATTAAGAATATAGTTGGCCACAATGGTATTGACCCTTGTATATGGACGCAATATTAAGATTGTATTGGGCCGCATAAGCATTGATCTTTGTATATTGATACAAAATTAAGAGTATATTTAGCCACATTTGAATAGATCTTTGTATATTGATACAAAATTTAAGGTAACGCTTCCTAATGGTATCGTACCTAGAGATACTTAAAAATGAAATGTGAAGCTCTGGCCTCTTGATACCAACCGTCTTAAACTGTTTAGGATAGTTAAGAAAAACAAACTCCTAGTCATGCATGCATGTCACCTTGTTAGCTACTAAGACAGTCTATCACAGATATTCTCTAAGCTACTCAGTAATCAAGTTGTTAAGAGACAAGCAACATTTGCTTATCTAAATACAAGAGATAGATAGGGCATCTTCAAAAACCCCTAGAGATCTGCAGAATATGGCATTCAAAGATGTGATCTTAAATTAAGATTTTTTTTTGATATCGTGACATATCAGCTCCTGACAGCACCTCCTATTCTACTCCAAGTAGAAGAAAAGCATCGAAGAATCTCCAGTGTGAGATGATTGAATTAGTGGCAAGCCTATCTCTTGGCATGTAAAAACTCCTTGCTTCAACTGCAGACAGACTGCTGTCCAAAAAGGACAAAGCTTGGTAGCAGGGAAGTCGACAGCCTAGCTCTGCCAAGACAGGATAGGTTAGTCCTTCATAATCCCTGCTCTACAATAAATGTCTGTCAGAGAAACAGGACCAAAAGGCTGAAGACTGATTCTGGAATGTATGGAGAGAAAATGGGAACTGTCCAGGTAGTCACTGGTTTGTCATTTCTTAGTATTAGAAGCTGCAAGCCCTGCACTTCCTATATAATCAGATATATTTATCCTTCTCAGCTCTCTGAGGTGGTTGAAGAATAGACAGCTTGAGTCTCATAGCTAAATTTTGAGTTGTTTAGGAATCAAGAGGGCGTTCTAGATGAAAAAAATGAAAAATGAAAGAAAAAAAAGTCTATGTCTATGTTCCCTTTGGTGTGTTGGTTGTAGTACAGTTATCCTGTACTATATAGCTAAAATCCGACTATAAGTGAATAGATGCTATGTGCATCCTTCTGAGTCTGGGTTAGCTCACTCAGGATGAGCTCCTCTAGATCCATCCATTTGGCTGCAAATTGCATAATTTCATTGTTTCTGATAGCTGAGTAATATTCCATTGTATGGATGTACCACAATTTTTTAATCCATTCTTCAGTTGAGGGGCATCTGGGTTGTTTCAGGTTTCTGAGATTTAAGGGCAATGGTTGGAGTTAAAATACTTAATCAAAAGAAAAAATTCTATGAAGGACAGTATTGAGACATCTGGTGAGATTTCAAAGAGGTATTGAGATACCTTAGTCTATGGTGACCTTTGAACCCTAATCACAAAGCTCTGTCTGAGATTGTCCATGGCAGAGGAATGCACTTGGACACTTGTCAAGCATTAAAGCACAAAGCCCACAGCTCACCTCAGAGGGTCAGAAAGAGAAAGAAAGCAAACAGAAAATGCTGACTATTGTCAAGCGGTGTGGAGGGGCTACAGAATTTTTTTTGAACTATTCTTACAATTCTTTGGCAAATTAAAGACTTTTTAAATCTCTCAGACAATTATTTAAAAATAAATCGATTACAGGTATGGACCAAATTCTTCATTTCAATGTGGAGTAGAGGAAGCTGAGCAATAAAGAATGTATACTGTGATTTCTTATAAGTTTACAACAAGTGAAACTAATGCATAGTGACAGAAGCAAGAACAGTGTTTTCTGAAGCAGTTGGGAGTGGCAGGAAGGGGACCCAGGGGAAACCATGAGTAGATGAAGATGTCATTGATGTTGGCAGAGGCAGGTGGTACCAAGGCCTGCTCCATGCTGGCTCTGCCTTATCCAGGTCAACTACTCGTCAGCCATCAACTGAGTAGAACAGCCTTTTCCCACATGCAGCAGAGTATCTGAATACATGGAAGACTTTTCGGATGCTTATTTGCTTATTGGTTGCTTTTAATTATTTATTCATCAGTTATGAAAATTTATTTGGGGAATTATTTTCATATTTTTAAATTTATACTTTGAAATTTCCATTCATATGTTTAATGCATTTCAATTATATTTACTCCCTGCTACCCTCTCTTATTCCTGACCCCAGTCTCAATGAACCAGTCTTCATTTTAATGTGGAGTGGAGGAAGCTGAAAAATAAAGAATGTATACTGTGAGACACTTTCATATAACAAGTCTTCATCCCAACAAGTCTCCCTTTTATTTTCATATCTGTGTCTGAATGTGTGTGTGTGTGTGTGTGTGTGTGTGTGTGTGTGTGTGTGTGTGT
>CAJQZJ010034182.1:6643203-6653557 GCA_907164525.1 Lophiomys imhausi | reverse complement strand
GTGTGTGTGTGTGTGTGTGTGTGTGTGTGTGTGTGTGTGTGTGTGTCAAGATTCAGGTCCTCATTACTGTGTGGTGTGATGCCTAATATTATTATTAACTTCCCAGGATCTAGAATCGCCTGGTAGACAACCTTCCAGGCGTCCCTGTCAGGTATTACCTAGATTAGATGAGCCTCCAATCCTGCCTATAAGGGATTATGTACATTGGGTAAATTGAGGCGAGAAGATCCACCTCACCTGTAAGCAGCATGATTCTATGGGCTGTCGTCCTAAACTGAGCAAGGAAAAAGCAGACTAAGAATCACATTTATTCCCTATGACAGACTGCCTCAAACCCTTACCATCATGATTTCCCAATTGAATGCTCAGATGATGAGCCAAAATAAATAATTCCTCCCTTAACTTGCTTCTGTGAGGTGTTTTAACACAGCAATGGAAAAGTATCTAAGACACTCTCCAAGCATCGTCAGGTAAACTATCATCACCCCCACTCTCTAACCTCTTTTTAGCCCTTGTAGGACAGAATGCAGTATAGTAAGAACAGTCATTGCAGAGAGGCTGACAGATTAGCCTTGAATTTCATGCCTTTCTCTTATTAGTAAACCTCTCCATGTACCTCAGTTTCTGCTTCTGCTAAATGAGATTTAGGCTACAGACGCTGTTTGGTTGCTTTAAAAATTAAGAACAGAAGGAAATCATCCACTTGGTTCTGAGTTAGCAATTTTAATTTCTCCTTACCTAAAACTGGGGATGGGTTGTCAGTCTTTATCAGTCTTCATTCTACTGGAATTAGATCATTTCCTCCAGTCCCTAAACTGGCTGTTTTCATTCCTTGATTCCAACCTATTATTTATTCTACAACTCAGGTCATGGCCATGTTAATTTCCCAGGGTGTGATGGAATAAAGTATCACAAACCACACAGTCTGGGACAACAGAAACTCATCTTTTCACAGGCGATGAAGATTAGAAATTCAATATCAAGGCATTGAGGAGGTCTTGCTCCCTCCAGAGACTTTAGGGAGAATCAGCCCTTTGCTGATGGCCTCCAGGCTTTCTGTGTTTGCCAGGTCATTTGCTCAGCTTTGCTTGTGTGCCATCTCTCTTTCTTATCTATCTCTTCCCTTTTATCCCTTTCTCTCCCTCTTTCTGTCCTCCCTTCCCTCCTCCCTCTTCTCCAGGTGAGCCTCACACTCATGTTCTTCCTGTCTCAGGTTCCTAGTGCTGTGATGACAAGCATGTGATGCCACATTTATGTGCCAAAATCCTTTCTTCTGTGTCATTTATTCTCTGTGCCTACTCTTAACTGTCATTGGATGTAGGACCTCTCTAGGCAATTCTGGACAGAATCTTCATCCAAAAATACTCAATTTAATGATCCTTTTCTAAAAAAGCCATTATTTTCAGGTTCCATGGGGGAAAGTGAGGACATATCTTTTCATGGGCTCCTTCTTTGGCCTATTTTAAGCAATATCATCAGGAACAGAGTAGTATCCCAAGAAAAACAGCACACAGTCTAATTGTTTGTTAACTTCTTATCACAGTTTATGTTTCTCCTTGTTGATGCACATGTAATACACAAAGAGTAAACAATTTGGCAAGGAGTGTGTCTTAGTTAATTGCCTGCTGCTGTAATGAAATGACCCAATAAGAGCAACTTAGGTCAGGAATGGTTTATATCACCTCACATTTCCAAGTTATAGTTTGTCATGATAGGGAAGTTACAGCCGCAGGAGTCTGAGGTAGCTACTCACACTGCATCTGAAACTAGGAATGGAGAGCAGTGAGTGGATTCATCCTAGTGCTTAACTCACTCTTCCCATTCATACAGTCCAGGAGCCACTCACTGCTCAGGGAATGCTCTCCCCATACACACACATATGGTCCCTCACAGCTCAGAGGCCCATCTCACAGATAATTCTAGGATCTGTCAAGCTGACAATGCTACACCAACCATCATGTAATGTACAAGTAATTGATAATAACAAATAATAAGAGAATCAAAATGATCCACTGCATTATAATAAAATTTGAGGGGTGGAGAGACAACTCAGCAGTTAGCAGCACTGCTCTTGCAGAACACCCAGGTTTGGTTTCCAGAACCTACATAGTAACTCACAGCTACATGTAACTCTAGTTCCAAGAGATCCAATGGCCTTTTCTGGACTCTTTGGGTTCTACATGTGCATGGTGCACATAAACACAAGCATGCTCACACACATACACATAAAAATCACTTTTAAAGTTTTAATGTAGCATATTTAGTTGATTTTCTAGTTTTCCTCAAATTTTCATTATTTTAAGATAAAGTGTGGATTTTCTGCTCCACAACTCTGCCCACTCTCTGGAGGCCTGTCAGACCCAGGGAAAACAGGAACACTACCTGCCTCAATCCCCTACCCACAAACTTCCCTGAAAGCACACTCAATAAACTGCCCCTCATACCCTGGACCCATTTCTAATCCCACAATTTTGCTTGCTTTTCCAGAAGCCTGATAGACTCAGGGATATCAGGAAAGCCCTCCTACCAACCCCCTGCCAGCCAACTCACCTGAATGCACCTCTAAAATTAGTAAACTGTATCCTATACCCTGTCCTCCATCTCCCACCCCACAACTCTGCCTCCTTTCTGGAAGGCCTGCCAGACCCAGGGACAACCAGGTAAGATCCTGCCCTAAGCCCTTTCCTGCCATATTCCCCTAAGACATACCCATCATCCTTAAACTGCACTCCAACCTTGGACTTATTTTTCCAGCTGACAACCTTGCCTGCTTTCCTGGAGGCTTGCCAGCACCAAGGACCCCAGGCCATGCTGGTACTAGGAACCCCAGAGGCAAGGGAAGCACTAAAAACCCAAGAGGCCATGCAGCCCACAAAAACCTCAGAGGAAACACCAAGCTGGAACTGAAGAATAGCTAGTCACCATAACTCCAGGCCACTCAAGCTAGTAGACAGAAAGGAAACAGAATCCAAGGGGAAAAGATTCAAAATAACCCATCCAACAAAAATAAACTCAGAAAGCAGTATCTAAAGCCATAAAAACTGAAAAATCCAGATAGCTAAAGGTTAGTATAAGAACACAATCAGCAAGAACCAGAGTAGTATGGCATCACCAGAGCATAACTATACTAGTAAAGCAAGGCCTGGGAAGAGCTGGAAAAAGATTTTCCAGGAAAATGAACTAAGGAAACAAGATGGAGTAGCCTTTTAATATATAATAAAATAGACTTTCAACCAAAATTAATCAAAAGAGATGGAGAAAGACACTTCATACTCATCAAAGGAAAAATCCACCAAGATGATATCTCAATTCTGAACATTTATGCAGGGTACCCACATTCAAGAAACATTACTAAACTTAAATCATACATCGAACCCCACACATTAATAATGGGAGACTTCAATATCCCATTCTCAGCAATGGACAGATCATTGAGACAGAAACTAAATAGAGAAATAATGAAACTAACAGATGTTATAAATCAATTAGACCTAATAGACATCTACAGAACATTTCACCCAAACACAAAAGGATATACCTTCTTCTCAGCACACCTCATGGAACCTTCTCAAAAATTGACCATATACTCAGTCACAAAGCAAGCTTCAACAGATATGAGAAAATTGAAGTAACCCCTTGTATCTCATCAGATCACCATGGATTAAAGCTGCACTTCAACAACAACAGAAACAACAGAAGCCTACAAAATCATGGAAAATGAACAACTCTATAATGAATGACCACTGGGTCAGGGAAGAAAGAAAGAAATTTAAAACTTTCTAGAATTCATTGAAAATGATTGTACAATATACCCAAACTTATGGGGCACAATGAAAGAAGTGCTAAAGGAAAGTTCATAGCACTATGTGTCTTCATTAAGAAATTGGAGAGATCTCATACTAGCAACTTCACCACACACCTAAAATCTCTAGAATAAAAAGAAGCAAGCACACTGAAAAGGGGTAATAATAATCAAACTCAGGCAGGAAAAAATTGAACTCAGGGCTGAAATCAGTAGATTAGAAACAAAAAGAACAATGCAAAGAATCAATTAAACCAAGAAAACTAGGTATTTGAGAAAATCAACAAGACAGACAAGCCCTTAGCCAACTAAAAGGTAGAGAGAAAGAATACAAATTAGCAGAATCATGACTAAAAAGGGGAACAAAACTACAGATACTGAGAAAATCCAAAGAATCATTAAGTCTTACTTCAAAAAACTGGATGTCACAAAATTGGAAAATCTAAATGAAATCAACTATTTTCTTGATAAATACCACTTAACCAAAGTTAAATCAAGATCAGCTCAATAATATAAACAGGCCAATAACCCCTAAGGAAATAGAAATCATCATTAAAAGTCTCTCACCCAGAGAGAACCCAGAGTCAGATGGTTTTAGTGAAGAATTCTGCTAGACTTTCAAAGAAGAGTTAACCAATACTTCTCAAACTATTCCACAAAACAGAAACAGAAAGTACATTGACAAACTCATTCTATGAGACCACAATCATTAAGCCACATGAATATACAACAAAGAAAGAGAATTTCAGATCAATTTCCCTTATGAATTTTGATGCAAAAATATTCAATAAAATACTGGCAAATCAAATCTAAGAACACATCAAACGCATCATCCAACATGATAAAGTAGGTTTTATCCCAGGGATGTGGGGATGACTCAACATATGAAAATCCATCAATGTAATCCGCCATATATACAAACTGAAAGAAAAACAGCACATGCTCATGTCATCAGATTCTAAAAATGTCTTTGACAAAATCCAACACCCCTTCATTATAAATATCTTGGAGAGAAAAGGTATACAAAGCACATATGTAAACACAATAATGGCAATATACAGCAAGTCAATACCCAACATCAAATTAAATAGAGAGAAACTTAAAGCAAATCCACTAAAATCAGGAACAAGACATGGCTGTCCACTCTCTCCATATCTGTTCAATATAGTACTTAAGTTTTAGCTGGAACAATAAGACAACTAAAGGAGCTCAAGGGGATAGAAATTGGTAAGGAAGAAGTCAAATTTGCAGCTGATAAAATAGTATACATTAGTGACCTGAAAAATTCTAGCAGAGAACTCCTATAGTTGATAAACATCTTCAGCAAAGTGGCTGGATACAAAATTAACTCAAAAAATCAGTAGCCCTCCTTTATATAAATGGTAAATGGGGCAAGAAAGAAATTAGGGAAACAACCTTCACAATAGCCACAAATAATAAAAAAAAAATAACTTGATGTAATTCTAACCAATCAAGTGAAAGACCTGTATGACAAGAACTTCAAATCTTTGAAGAAAGCAATTGAAGAAGATATTGGAAGATGGAAAGATTTCCCATGATCATGGATCAGTAGGATTAACATAGTAAAAATATCAATCTCACCATAAGCAATCTACAGATTCAGCACAATTCTCATCAAAATTCCAACACAATTCATTACAGACCTTGAAAGAAAAATATTCAACTTCATATGGAAAAACAAAACACATAAGATAGCTAAAGCAATCCTGCACAATAAAAGAACATCTGAGGTATCACCATCCCTGATTTCAAGCTGTTTTACAGAATAATAGTAAATAATCATATAGTGTTGCCATAGAAACAGACAGTTTGATAGATGGAATCAAATCAAAACCAAGAAATAAACCCACAAACCCATGGACACTTGATTTTTGACAAAGAAGGTAAAACTATATAACGGAAAAAAGAAACCATTATCAACATTTGGTGCTGATGAAACTGGATGTCTTCATGTAGAAGAATGAAAATAGACCCATATTTATCACCCTGCACAAAACTCAAGTCAAGGTGGATCAAAGACCTCAACATAAATTTGGATACACTAAATCAGATAGAAGAGAAAGTGGGGAATAGACTTGAGCACATAGGTACAGGAGACAATTTCCTGAACAGAACACCAACAGCTCAGGCACTAAGATCAACAATTAATAAATGAGACCTTATGAAGTGGAGAAGCTTCTGTAAGGCAAAGGATGCTGTCATTAGAACAAAACCACAGCCTACACAATGGGAAAAGATCTTCACCAACCTCACATTTAAATATATATAAAGAATTCAAGAAATTAGACACTAACAATCCAAATAATCCAATTTTAAAAATTGGTTCAGAGCTAAACAGAGAATTCTCATCAGAAGAATCTCTAATGCCTGTGAATCACTTAAAGAAATGTTCAACATCCTTAATCATCAGGGAAATGTAAATCAAAAGGACTCTGAGATTCCATCTTAAACTTATCAAAATGGCTAAGATCAAAACTTCAAGTGACTGAACTGGTGCGGGGGACTGATATGTAGGGACACCCTACTCTGGAGGAATAGGATAGGAGGGAGAGGGGGTAGAGGGTAGGAGGGTGGGCCTGGGAGGAGTGGAAAGAGGACACTGTGATGGAGATGTAACTTAAAGTAATAAATAAAGATTTTTTTAAAAATCAAACTGACAGCTCATGCTGGTGAGGATGTGGGCCAAGGGGAACACCCCTCCATTGCTGGTGCAGGTGCAAACTTGTACAACAACTTTGGAAATCAATTTGGCAGTTTCTCAGAAAACTAGGAATAGTTTACTTCAAGATCAAGTTATACCACTCCTGGGCATATTCCCAAAAGATGCTCCACCATAATGCAAGGACATTTGCTCAACCATGTTCATAGCAGTTTTATTCTTAATAGCCAAAAACTGGAAACAACCTAGATGTCCCTCAATCAAAGAATGGTTAAAGAAAATGTGGCATGTTTACTCAATGGAATACTATTCAGGTATTAAAAACAATGGCATTATGAAATTTTCAGGAAAATTGATGGAACTACAAAAGATCATTCTGAGTGAGGTAACCCAGACCCAGAAAAAAACATACATGGCATTACTCACTTATACATGGATATTAACCATAATGTACAGGATAATTTTGCTACAAGCCACAGACCCAAAGAATCTAAGAAAAAAGGAGGACTTATAGGAAAACGCTTGAATCTCACCTAGAAGTGGAAACAAAATAGACATCTTGGGTAGATGGAGGGAGGGAACTGGGTAGGAGAGGTGATGGGGAGGATAACAGGAGGGACCAAGTGTAGGTAGAATGGAGGGAGAGAGAACTATGAGATAGAGCTGGGGCTGGGGGAGGGGCATCTCCGGGACTAACTAGAAATGGAGGACAAGGAAACCCAGGAACCTATGGTGATCCTAGCTAAGACTCCTAGCAATAGAGACTATGGAACCTGAAAAGCCCACCTCTTGTAACCAGGCAAGACTTTCAATGGGGGGATGGGAGCAGCAATCTGTCCACAGAACATTCAAACTCAAAATTTGTCCTATCCACAAGATGTGCTGGGATAAAGGTGGAGCAGAAATTGAGAGAACTGCCAACCAGCAGCCAGATCAACTGAAGATTCATGACATCAGAGACAGCCCACCCTAATACTATTAATGACATTCTCCTATACTTGTAGGCGAGAACCTAGAATAACTGTGAAGCCCCTCTGAGAGGTCTCACCCAGCAATTGATAGAAACAGATGCAGGGACCCACAGTCAAGCACTAGACAGAACTCGGGGAATATTGTGGAAAAGGGGGAGGAAAGATTGAAGGAGTCAGAGGGGTCAAGGCCAACTTACAGCATCAACTAACCTGGGCCCATAGGCCCTCACGGAGACTGAACCACCAACCAAAGAGCATGCATGGGATGGGTCTATGACCCCTACACATATGTAACAGATGTGCAGCTTGGTCCTCATGTTGGACCCCTAACAACTAGAGCAGGTGCTGTCTCTGATGCTTTTCCTTCCTTTGGACCCAAAACTCTTAACTGGGCTACCTTGTCTAGACTCAATAGGAGAAGATATATCAGTCTTACTGCCACTAGATAGGCCAAGGGGGTTGATATTCATGGGAGGTCTCCCCTCCTCTAAGGGGAAAGGGAGAGGGGATAGAATGAGGTGAAGTGAGAGGTATGGAACTGGGAGTTGAGGAAAGAGGAATAAAAAAATCTAATATTAAAAAAAATAAAAATAAAGTATATGCAACTAATGCAAAAATATCTGATTAAAAATAAAGTAGAGGGGGCCAAGATGGCGGCGACCTACACTGACGCATTTTGAACGCAGGGAAAAAAGAGCCATAAAAAACACAGAGTTATTGGGCACTGTGCAAAAACCGGAGGGGCTAGACCCCCCCCCCCAGGAACACTCACAGCTCCCAGGGGACTGTTAAGAGTCCCAGGGCAAGGCTCTCCTCCATCTCTCGCAGACAGGGAAGCCACTAGACCCGGGATTCGGGAACTCCCATTTGGAGAGACGCCTGGTAAGATCAATCCCAACTTACAGCAGGCAGAATCAGGGTCCACTTGGCCATAGATCGCTGGCCTATTGGGCTCCCCACACCTCAGGTAGAATTTATACCCACTTAAAAAACTTTGCGAGATAGTGGAAGGCTTAGCAAGGAACAAACAGGGGGCTCAGCGGGTGGTCTGCAGCTGCTCGTGAAGTGGAGGGCAGGAGGTTCCAAGAGAGCGCAGGAAGCTGGGAACACAAAGGCGGGCGGGAGGGGCCGAATCCCGCGCACTTACGGCAGCGCAGCTGGGAAGGGAACCCGGCTGGCAGGGCCAAATCCCCGCTAACCCACGGCAGGTCAACTGGGGAGAAAGACAGGCGTGGGTGGGGCCAGGGATCCGTTCAACCACGGCTGAGCTGCTGGGGCGAGAGGTCCACTCAGGCTGCCAGAGGAACTGGGGCTTGGGGTACCCACGGCCTAGCACCCAGGGAGGGGGACCCGTGGCGGCGCAGACAGGAAGGGAATCAGGCACAGAGGCCAGCCCTGTGGCGAGAAGCCTAGTGAGAAACCAGAAATCGGGACCATAGCTGTATTCTGGAAAATCCAGACATATTAGGTGTGGAGCCAGACCCTGTCAGCCTCTGTGACGACAAACAAAGCCCACAGAATCTGTGCCTGGGCAAACAGGCCCATACCATCAGAACCATTACAGGCTGATAACTCAGAGTGCAACATAGAGAAGTCTGAATTGGGAGCAGTGAAACAATCCTGGTCCATTACTCACAACCTGGGAATAGGCTGCAACAGCTCACAGTGCCTCAGGTGATTAAAACCACAGTGACCTTGAAATCCCCCGGTAAGCAACGACAGATAGCCAAGTAACTCGTCCCCTGCACCAAATCATCCACTGTGGTTCCAAGCACAGAAAACAGACAGCTAAACGCATCCAATGGCCAAAGGTAAAAAAAAAAAAAAATAGAAATCAAGGAAATATGACTCCAACAAAGCAGAATTATCCTAGCTCATCCAATTTGGATGACCACACACCAACAGAAACACATGAAAACATTGACAATTCTGCATTAGGGAAAGTGATAGAGTCCCTGCAAGAAGAACTTAAATCTATGAAGGAATTCAAAGAAGCCACAATTCTACAAATCAAAACAAGGAACAACACCATTAATGAGCTCCAAGCCAAGGTGACAGAGCTTGAACAGGAAAAGGAAAAAGCAATGAAAGATTTTCATAAAAAAACAAGCAAGCTGGAGAAGGAAATGTACAAAACGAACAAAACCATACAAGACATGAAAATAGAAATAGAAACAATAAAGAAAACACAGTCAGAGTTAAAAGAGGAAGTGGAGAACCAAGGATAGAGAACAGGAACTACGGATGTGAGTATCAACAATAGGATGCAGGAGATGGAAGACAGGATCTCATGCATGGAAGATTCAGTGGAAGAAATCAGTACAACATCCAAAGAAAATGAGAAGGCTAAAAAATCTCTCACCCACAACATCCAAGAAATCAAGGACTCAATGAAAAGATGGAACCTAAGAATTATAGGTATAGAGGAAAGAGAGGACTCCCGACTCCAAGGTCCAGGAAATATCTTCAACAAAATCATAGAGGAAAACTTCCCAAACCTGAAAAAAGAGATGCCAATAAAAATCCAAGAGGCTTACAGAACACCAAACAGATTAGACCAGAAAAGAAACTCCTCTCACCACATAATAATTGAAACACCAAATGTACAGAACAAAGAAAGAATATTAAAAGCTGTAAGAGAAAAATGTCAAGTCACATACAATGGAAGACTCATCAGAATTACACCTGACTTCTCCTCAGAAACTTTAAAAGCTAGAGGGGCCTGGTCAGATATACTACAATTCCTGAGAGATCATAGGTGCCCAGCCAGACTACTTTACCCAGCAAAACTCTCTATCAACATAGATGGAGAAAACAAGATATTCCATGACAAAATCAAATTTAAACAATATCAACCCACAAACCCAGCCCTACAGAAAATCCTAGAAGGAAAATCCCAAC
>CAJQZJ010034182.1:6624529-6642803 GCA_907164525.1 Lophiomys imhausi | reverse complement strand
GAGGTGGTTGAAGAATAGACAGCTAGAGTCTCATAGTTAAATTTTGAACTGTTTAGGAATCAAGAGGGTGTTATAGATCTAAGAAGATACTCTTAAAAATGTGTTGCAAGTTAGTATGAATGTTGAGTCACATATAGACCTTTAAACTCAAGGAGATGGTTAGATAGTAGAATGTTAAAGTCAGGGGCCAACTATGTATAAACTGGACATTGGGAAGGTATACTGGGCCATTTAACTCTCATAAATGTGGCATATTTATATCTGTTGTTTTGTATAATACTTACTGTAATAAGAGAAGGAACCATCTGTTGGACTGAAAGGGGAAACTTCTGGGGGGAAGAGGGTGGAAGGGCGGGATAGGAAGGGGGAATAGGGAGGGGTTTGTTACTGAGATGTAACTTGAAGAAAAAAAAATAAAGTATTTTAAAAAAATAAATAAATAAAGTAGAAAGCATTATTTCCCCAATGACTTCATAAGATGTGGTAATTCATAGAATTTCTTACTACGACATTATATAATCTACTTTATTTTTGATGTCCTCCTCCTGTTTGGTCTCAAATCAACATGGCTTCAAGCCTGATTTTGGCATGGCAGAGTCCTTTCCTTCCTTTAAGTTCTTGTATTCCTCCTGGATGAATTCTTTCTGTTTTATGTCTTCTTACATGCTAGTAAACTCCCAGGACTATGTCTTTGTCTTTTGCCCTGGCTGTCCAGTAATCTAAACCCTCCTCAAAGAGCTCACCTGTGTCTGCTCAGAGCAAACACTCCTGACAGGTAGTTTAAATTCTTCCCTTGCTTTACTGGTCATGGACTAGTATAGACACATCATATTGTCAATTATTTTGTATGTGGTCAGTAGCAAGGTAAGGGTTTATAGTCACAGACCTTTTGCACTCACTGTAAGTTCAAATTAGCCAAAACTTTTACCATTATTTACCTTTAATATAGGAGGATGAACACAGCACAGTGTGTATCCTGGTATCAATTTAAGCTCATATTTACATGAATAAGTCTTGAATTTATTCCTATGTTCTCTTTTCTCTAGTCTTTTTTTGTACTTACAAAGGGCTTTAAGTGCATATGTTGAAAACTATTGCATTTTATCTCTCCTCATGATGTCATGTATGCAGAATACTCTAAAATGTCAGATTAGCAAGTGATAACCACTGTTTTCTCCTGTGACTTCATATTTGTCAAATATATTTGCAGGCATTAGGCCAGAGCTTTCTCCTATGGGATATTTCCTGGTCCCTCCTACAACCTCTTTCAGTCACTGTCCTCAACCTTGTGAACTGACCTAGATCTGAAATCTTGATGGAGATAATAATATGCTACTGGGATAGTGGCAGAAAATCTAGAATTTTCCTGCCACCCACTCTCTAGCCATGTGAGTGCTCTAGTTTGATAATTCTTCTTTGCAATAATTCTCTGCTTCATATTTCTCAGGCTCTAGATCTTTCATGGGGGAAAGTGTATCTTGAGTGTGTGTCTAGCCCTATCCACATACAGACATCAGCTACAGATAATCTCTTTGAAGTTCGTAATTATCTCTTGGTTGCTCTCATCTCTTTGTTACCTCAGTCTCCACACACACGTCATCTTGTTTGCAGTTTACTTAACCTGTTATCTACTCTTCTTAGAGGCTCTGGTCACACAAGACAGTGTTCTACTATGTCTGCCTGGGAGGTGTCTAAGTTATACTTGTAACACTTGCTCCCAGAATGTGTTCTTATCAGGCCCTATAACTTGTTCGAGAGAAATCATAAAAATGAGAGAAACTCCCATACCTGGCCTCTAGTATGTAACACATCAAAACTTTCTGTGTTCCCTTCCGAGGCTCACATGCACACTAAGTTTATCTAAGTTTATCTGATGTGCACACCACCTTATTTTCCTCCACTCTCTCTACAGTCATCCTTCAGCACATGGTGGTAAATTCAGCCCTTTAGCCTACTGCCCTTTTCTGGGAACATGCATGTCACACAGATCTTCGATATTCCTGAACTATCTCGCTGCTCTTTTGGCAGGATAACCATTTTGGTACAGTACCAGGCAGGAATGCCTCGAATTTTATGTACTAAATTTGACGTCCCGTTCTGCATAACTGTGATAGAATGTGAAGATGGATAGGGGTGAGGGACGATATGACTTGGAACAACATGAAGCGATTTTCTCTGTTCACTGCCTCTCTCTCTTCCAGCTCCCGTTACTGCCCTGTGAAACTGAGGTCACCCAATGCTGTGGGAGAAAGCAAGAGAAAAATGAAGAGATGGCATCCGGATGTGGATGTGACTAAGGTGTTGATCCAGTGTGAGAATGGCTTTCCCTGCACTTCTTGTAACCGGAGAGAGCAAACTGCCCTAAGTGCCTCAGTTAGCCATCCTGTTGGTTTTGACCCAACACTTTCCTAACTAATATAGTGTCGTTCAAAGTTTCTTTGATTATCATCTACTGACATCACTTTCTAAAAACAGTCTCCTTTTCCCAAAGTATGAACACTCTGAATGACCTCATTTTGCACAGGTGACATTACTGAATATAAGCACATCAAGAAATCAATAAACATTTTATAGAAGCATTCCTTCTTAGCTTCATTTCCAGATTAGTGTTTGCATACGTGTGATGGCACCAGCCTGTATACCCTCCCCTTTGGTCAATAATTAAATTATCTCTGGTTGGTTTGCTAAACCTAACTCGTGCTTCATTAGGCCTCTCCCAGCCAGAATTGAACATACCCATTTCCAGGACTTTTCATATTTAGCTCACATGAATCCTCTCACTAACTGAGCTCCATTCTCTATGTCCTCAAATTTCCCTATGACTGTATTATTCCATAAAGTATAAATTAATGAGTGTCTTTCAAATGATTTTTAAAATACTGACTTTATTTGCTCATTCTCATAGAATCAATTTCAATCAGATATCAGATGAGTTACATTACATAGCTCATTGTTGGCTTTCCAATTGATTTCTATCTGTCATTACCCAATCCAGTGGCTCCTGCTTGCCACCTCCCCTATGCACTGCCCAGTGAGCATCACAAACGTCCTACTACCTCAGTGACCACGAGAGCTGTAGATCAAAGCTTACACATGCAGCTTCCTGGAGAGCCCTTTGATTTTTGCCTCTGACTTGCCTTCCTCTCTCAAAGCATTTGCATTCCATGTAACCAAGTCTCCTGCCTTCTCTCCATGATATTTACTTTGGGGATGTTTCATTCATTCTGACTATCAGGATGTCAGTTTGATGAAAATTGAACCAGGCAGGGAGTCAAGACCAAATTCTGAGCCCAATTCCCAGGGCTACCTTCCCAGCTTCTCAGAATATTTATTTATTTGGCCGTCAGGAATCTTGGTTAATTTTTGTTTTGCTTTACTTTGGTTTTGCTGTTACCATGTTGAGGACTGAACTCAGG
The DNA here is from genome assembly GCA_907164525.1 of Lophiomys imhausi. Classification (NCBI taxonomy): domain Eukaryota; kingdom Metazoa; phylum Chordata; class Mammalia; order Rodentia; family Muridae; genus Lophiomys; species Lophiomys imhausi. The sequence continues at coordinate 6,639,387 of CAJQZJ010034182.1, read as the reverse complement.
GATGAGCTCTACTATCCCCCCACACCTCCCATCTTAAGAAGTTATATGTAAGGTACTATTTCACTATGCAATATTAAGTTAAAACTAGGGAGACATCTTAGAGGTAAAGTACTTGCCTTACAAGTGTGAGGATCTGAGTCTGGATTTCCAGAGCTAGATGTCCTGGTAAGTGCTTGTTATTCTAGCACAGGCCTATCCTGGGACTCACTGTCCAATCAGTTGGGCCTACTTAGTGAAGTCCCAAGCCAATAAGAAACCTTGTCCCAAACAAATGAGGAAGATGCCTGAGGACTGATGTCCAAGTCTTTCACCTGAGTTCCACACACTTCCAAGGGAAGCAAAGAAGATCCTAAATTTAGTTTGGGTATGTATTGGTTACTTTTCTCATTGGTGTGATCAAAATAACTGGCAAGAACCAACGAAAGGCATAAAGGGATTATTTTGCCTTACTGTTTGATGGCATAGAGTATATGGTAGCAGGCAGGAAGTGTAACAGGAGGATCAGGAGGCTTCTGACCACATTATATCCAGATCAGGAAACATGGAGAGCAACTGGGCATTAAAACCTAAGGTATTCCTGTACTGACTAGGAACTTACTTGGACTTCCTCCAGCAAGACTCCAACTCCTAGAGATTCCACAACTTTCTCAAATAGTACCACCAGCTGGCGACCAAGCATTCAAACATCAAAGCCTGTTGGGAACACTTTATGTTCCAACCATAGCAAGGTATTTTAAATTATTTTTCTTACAGATCAAGCTTAAATCACAATCATAGTAAAGCCTATAGCTACTCAATAGTGCAAGACGTCCACTCAATTCTGCATCTGTCTGAGATCTATTATGCAATATGGTAATTGTTTAGTCTTTATTATATACACTGTGTACAATTAGCCATCTTTACTAAACCAAATATTTTATATTGTGAAAAAAAGGGAGATCAAGTCTTAAAATTCTTTTTGAAGATTTTTGTATTTTTATTATTTTTTGTGTGTATGTATGTGTATAGAAGTTAGTGACTTTTATTTTACTTTATTATACACTCTAATTTATTTTTCTGTACTTAATACTTCTACCTCCCCTAAACCCCTTATTCCTTCCAACCCCCCCCCCAACACAAAGTGGGAGAGAAAGAAAGTTAAAGGGAGAAGGGATGTAGGTCTCTTTAGTTGTTTGCTGCTGTTTAGGGTCATTGGATTCTTTGGGGGGAAATATCAGTCTCAGGGTGCTAAACCCCTGCTAGCACATGAAGCACATATAGTTTATACTTGTAGACTAACTGAAACAGCCTCATATCTGGGATCTGGGATTAAAACAAAAACATTCTCATAGAATAACTGGGTTTTTAAAGAAAAAATACTCTTACTGTGTGTGTGTGTGTGTGTGTGTGTGTGTGTGTGTGTGTGTGTTCAACTGTGTGAATGTTTTTACACATATATGTGCAGGTGCTCATGGAGGTCAGGAGAGGATATTGAGCCTTCAGGGCTGGAGTTATAGGTATTTGTGGTACCTGACATCAGTGCTGGGATCCAAACTTTGATCCTCATGATAGAGTATCAAGTGATCTTAACCACTGAGCCCATGGCTTAGAATTCTTAAATACACAAATATGATGCACTTTCAATTTGTGAGAAAAATTCTATCCTTCCTGTTCAAACTGGAGTTGAAACTTTTGAGATGCAATTTAAGTATGCAATTAAAAATCATAAATGTGTGTGTGTGTGTTCCTGTGTCTGTGTATAATAAGCACGGGTAAATCATTATATTTACCTGGAATATTATATTTAAATTAGCAGTTCTTTGTTGGTTTATACCTTCATTTTGGTTCATCCTGAGTGTGGTGGTTTGAATAAGAATGGCCTCTATAGGCTCATATATGTGAATACTTGGTAATTAGGGTGTGGGGCAGGGATTAGGAAGTGTGGCCTTGTTGGAATATTTGTGGCCTTGTTGGAGGAAGTGTGTCACTGGGGGTGGACTTTCAGATTTTAAAAGCCCAAGCCAGCCCCAGTGGCAATCTCTTACTTCTGTCTGCAGGTCCAAATGTAGAACTCTCAAGTCCTTGTCCGGCACATGTCTATCTGCATGCCACCATGCTTCCTGACATAATGAAAACGGACTAAATCTTTGACACTATAAGGAAGACCCAATTATATGCTTTATGAGAGTTGCTGCAGTCACGTTGTCCCTCACAGCAATGGAACCCTACATGAGACACTAAGATTGGTATGAAATTATTATGTGTCCATTTTTTATATGTTAGAACCCAGGAGTCTATGTCTAAAATAACTACTTAATTAAATATTTGGTTTTGAATAAAAGGGTTGGTTTTGATAACACAGAAAGATCTTTTTATGTACTTGACTCTATTTAGTGTAGCAGGTGATAAAGCTGTGGAGTTTGGAGATTACTCAATATATACTGGTCTCTACAAAAATAAAGACAGCAAGGGACACACCAGAGTTATACCACTGTCTAACTAGGTATTAACTTGGGTACACGATGTTACAAACCAGCTTTCTGTGTGTCCTTACTCAAAGGGATCACACCCGTATTTTTAAATTAGACAACACAATTTGCATAATTAATGACTCTATTGAAACAAAGATATGAAAATGAATTTTGGCTCAAGGATTGTCACCTTAACTTCCATGAGAAACAAGTAATAATAAAACTGATCTATTTATTCATTTTTGTAAACAATTTTTGCAGGCTTATTCTATGACAAATACCAGATTTCATGCTATGGATGGAGAACAGTAGCCAGACTGGACCTTGTCCTCAAGGATTTCACAAGTTAGATGAGTAATTGAATCCTAAGTGATAGTGTTACATGCTCTATGGAGACAACACAACAAAAAATATGAGAACCCCACGGGGGAGAAGATTCCAAGAAAAGCTAGGATTTGAACTGAGCATTACTCAGCATGAAAGATCCTAACAAGAGTTGGCTGACATGTTCATAGTCAACTACCTGTTCTGCAGGATGGCTTCAGATATAGTTACCATTACCGTGGTGCCAAGCTCAGTGTGTCAGACCCAAAGTGCTTAAAACATCTTCTAAAAACATGCAGACACAGTGAGGTACCTAATACCTTTGCCCCAGAGACTTACACTATATACGTTTGCACAATGGTAAAGATAAGCACCTTTGATAACATCATACATATGGTGTTTATTATAACTTTCAAAATAGTTCAATTTAAATTCTCACAGAAAAAAATGGTGTTTGAGTAATTATCAAAGGAATCAAAATATTCTTCTGAGGGTACTGGGGAGATGGCTCAGTCATTAAAGTACTTACTGGAGTTCAAATCCTGAGAGGCCACTAAAAAGCCAGGCAGGTGTGGTAGCAACCTAGAATCCAGCTGATGGGAAAGAGATAGAATCCCTTGGGCAAACTGACCAGTTAGACTAGCAGGAAAGCAGAACTCTATATTTAATGAGAGAACCTGCCTTCATACAGAGAGTGGAGAGTGCTGAAGTTCAGCTCTGACACCACAGGGTAAACTGAGGCGAGCTGAGTGTGGAGTCAGTGATTGATCACTCAGACTTTTTCCTGAATGAATAAAGCTTAAATATCTGGGGCTTGAGTTTCTGTGACTTGTGAGTAACTCTGAATTCTTTGGACTCTTTAAACTCTTTGGGGGCTGGTGAGAAGGAGAAACACACACACACACACATTCACACACACACACACGGTGGGTAAAGCAAGACAAGCTTCAACAACTTCACACATACACATACTTATATACATACAAACAGACAGACATATAGACATACATACATATATACATGTATACATACATATATATACATGTATACATACATATATATACATGTATACATACATATATACATGTATACATACATATATACATATGCATGTCTTTGGTGGATGGAAAAAAAGTTCCAACAACTTTATTTTTTCTCCTTCAGCTTATGTACCCCAGAAAAATCATTCAAACAGTACAAAAATCACAATGTGGTTGCATTCTATTTTTTTAAGTGAATGATTACAATGTGTATATGTAGGAAAACACACATTCCCCGGTACCCTCACATAATCAAAAGTGTTACATATTATGGGGGAAAACAAATGTGAAAAACAAATTATTCCCAAGAACCCACATACATTTGTAACTAAGCAACTTGTTACAGATTAACAAACTATAAGCAAACAAGGTAATTTTTTCAGCCAGTTTCTCTTTACTAGCAGGCAGCAATTTGTGGTTACAAAGAAGGGATCAATTATCTTATTATTTATCTTAAAAAGCAATCATAAAAATATTTTTAAATCACAAATATAACTTTTATATGAAAACAATCGGTCATTTCTACTGTAAATCCTGAAGGTGTACTCCTACTCATTAACAAATTTTATATTTAATCATATCAAACGGGTCAAAAATGGGTACAAGAAATTAATCATATCTTGACCAGTACAGCTTTAGCAAAGGAATCACTCACATCAGCTAGTGCCAATTCAGGCTGCTTGTTTCCTAACCATAAAAAATCCCTAAATCATTGCTGTATTCCTCATATTTCTGCCACTGTGTAATTGGGCATGGGAAGACACACTATTATGAGTGTGCCTTTCTGAAGTTCAAATTGTTCCCTAAGGTTTTTCTACATCAGAGTCACTAGCAGAAACATCTTAACCTAACTTTATTATAACTTTCTAGCAAAACAATTTAAACCATCCCCTTAAATTTTCTATCAATTACCCTAATGTCCTAAAACTATTTAAATCAAATCAGTAATATTGTAAAGTCATTAATTCAGCTAAATAATATTGTTTTATGAAAGTTCATCTTCATATTGATCTGCAGGAAAATTGCCCAATAGAGTGGGCTAACACCCAGGAAGCAGTCACACTAGATTATAGGTATTGAATGTCTCCCCACGCCCAATTACAACATGCCAGAAATATGAGGAATACAGCAATGACAAACATGAGAAGGCACATCAAAAACAAGAGGCATTCTGGAGATTAAGCTTCTGGGGCCATGCCTCTCCAAGGTACACCCATCATAGTCATGCAAAGTGGTGTGCCATCTCCAGGAAGCTCACCTGCCCTCTGCAGCTCCTCCTGTATGGGGCCTGCTAGGGAGTAACTAGGGAAGACACACAAAGTCAATCTCAAACCCTCACATGCATATACAACTGCACCCACACCCATGTGAACATATATACACACATATATGCACCAATATAGTTTTGAGGTTCTTAACAATTACAATGAAGTGTAGAATTTGAATTGATCACTAGAAAACTGAGTTGAAATCCTGTCTGTCACTAATAAGATCCAAGACCATGACAGTATTACTTCACTTTATATGACAGTTTCTTTTTAGTTAATACAATACCTCATGTCAGAGTTATATAGAAAGGGTTGGGGGAGAGAAAGAGAGCTTACATTCTTTTTCATACCTTGGAGGACTTAAAAATACTAATTTTCTTATCCTAAAACTTCATGATGCTTTTAGAACAAATTATTTTTCCAGATGAAGAGTTCACAAGTCTTTTTCATTAAGTAAAGTTTCATACTCCATTAAGTATTTTTGTCAAACATTTAAAGTATGATTTGCTCAAAACTGAACATACCCTCTGGGCTCCTCTCTTTGGTATTCTCACACAATTGGGACTGCTGGCCTTCAGGTACACAAGAGAGTGGTAGTTGCTATATCACCTCAGATATGATGAAAACTGTGGTGAAAGGGCCATGACAGAAGAAAATATTCAAGCAGAGAACAAATATTTGCTCTGAAAACCAGGTTTAAGACAGAATAGTAGATGTTTTGATATTGAAGACTCTTTAATTGTGAAATTCAAAGATAAAAACTACTCAACTGGAATGTCAGAGGTAATACCAGAACACAAAACTCACAGATTCCTGTCATTTGACTGTGTTGAACTCACATATTTCTTAGATGCTGGCTTGGGGCTCTTGACATTCAAGAAACAAACATTAACATTGGATTAATAATACTCGAGTTGTCTGGTGAGGGGGAGAGGCACCTCAGGGCTCAAGTACACTTTATGTAGTTGGCTTGTCACTAGTATAACATTATCAGGAGCCTGGGGGCTTGTTGCCAAGACTATATTTGATATCAGAACTACACGCAATGAAAATTCAGTCATTAGAACTCTGAGAATTCCCTGTGACTATACTTTATCTCAAAACAGAAATGATATGCTTAAGACTTTCCTGAATAAATATACTCACAAAATACTTTCCTTATCTGGGCAACCATGCTATGTTTGGTAAAGCTTAGCCATAGTAAAACTCACAGAAAATTGGAAGAAAGAAAAACAACAAAAATTTAATCTATTTCCATCTTAAATATTAACTATAAGTCTTTTATCCAATCACCCAGTGTTGTGAGAAAAATTTGTACAAACCTATGACTACTAATGCCAACGTTGTCCATAAGATGAGCAATGAAGTAAAGCTTTACTAGTATGAAGGATGGCTTACATTTCACTTTCCTTGGGGGTCGGCAATCTTAAATGCTTTAAAAGATTTTCTTAAAATTATGTGCTTCTGTGTGGTGGGGGGAGGGGTGTGTTTAGTACACATAAGTGCATGTTTGTGTGTATGTGTGCATGTATGTAGGGATGTGTGTAGGTGTATGTGTGTATATATGTGTGTGTGTGTGCGTGTGTGTGTGTGTGTGTGTGTGTGTGTGTGTGTGTGCAGGTGTTTAGTGCATGTAAGTTCAGGTGCCTATGGAGTGCAGAACAAAGCGTTGCTTCCCCTGGATTGATATATAGTTATGGGATTCCTAAAGTGGATGCTGGAATTGAACCTGGATCCTCTGCAAAACCAGGGTACAGTGTCAACTACTTAGTCACCTCTCCAGTCCAATCTGTTTTTCCTAAGGTTACTTTCAAAGGGTTTCCCAAGAAAAATCTGTTCTTCTCAGTTCTAAATGCTGTTCCTTAAAACATATAATATGACTGACAGCATAGGAAAAAATCTAATGAATTATTCACTAAAATGCTGAGATCCATAATCTATTATAAAACAATTTACAATTGATGAAATTATAGTAGTAAAAAAATGTCTTTCCAAAAGTATAAATCTGTCACTGTAGCTAAGTATAACTCAAAGGGAAATGAAATAAAATACCAAAAAATAAGATGTTCCCACAAATTTTGCTGTCTGAAAACAGGGCTGTCATCTCGAGGACATGGATAGATATTCTCTGTGCATAATACTGTGGTTATTTTGAAGGTGGCCTCAGAGAAGGAAGCCCATGCTCTTGGGGAATATTTTATGAGACTTTTAAGTAAAGTTGATATGGAAAACGTTCAATAAAAAAATATTGTATTATAAGCATAGCCAAAATCTATCACTCAAATGTGGCGATGAAAACGAGAACAATTGTGTCAGTGAGAAAACAGCGCTGCGCTCTTGACACTGGTGAAGACACAGAGGATTTACACATTCCCTAAAGATCGGTTCATCGGAACCTTGGTAAGTTCTGCAAGCTGGACTTCAGCTAGAAGCCATTCCACACATCTCCCACTGGTTACGAGGAAGACTGAGGGAACAATATCCTGGCTGACTTCTATGTCCTCAGCTAAAACGCCGGCCTGAACTTCACTTCTGAGATGATCCGCTCCACACTGATGTGAAGGAAGCTGTTTTACGATCAGAACTGACAACATGACATGTGTCTGAAGGGTCAGACCTACACACCTTATAGGACTACTCCCATATAGAACAACTGCACTGCATACATGTGAGAATGAAAACCCCAAGAGTGAGGCAAAAAGGGATTAGATTTCTGCAGCATTATTGTGTTGGAAAGATTCTGCTTTCTGCTGAGAACTTTGCCTTGGCTCTTTCAGTTACAAACTGTCATAATTTCGCTTTAATTACATATGAGAATTGAATTAGGAGAGCGATCTCCTTGGCCTATAATTAATGGAAAGCCTGCCTCCTTCCGTAACTGCTGAACCAGTCAGTGGCTTTTACATAACAGAGAGAGATGCATAATTGAAATTACTCTTCACTCTCACACAAATGACAAGGGAGAAAAGCAGGCAGCATATTCTTTGTAGTGCATGGTTTGGTTTATAGAAGTTGGCTTCCTTTTTGTACTTTGTGTAACTGTTGCTAAAGCTTTCAACCTTCCTGTGATCCTACAAGGAAATACCATTTTTCAATTTAATAGAGGTGTAATTCTATTTTACCCCATGGGGTCTGGTGGAAACCTACAGAGGTCCTATCAGCCATGCTGTCTTCCATTTCTGTTCCTCCCCCACGAAACAAGATTTCTAAAGCCAAGCTGTTGATAAGCTGCTGTTTCTAATGTACCATTTAGAACAGCTGATCACAATCAGGCCACTGGAAAGTTAGTGGGTTCACAGGCTAGTGAGTGAAGGAGCTCCAGCTGCACTCTGGACACTGGTCCATACACACACAGTTAGCATACACATGCACACCCAAAGAAGGGATCAGCAATATTAGGATTCTTACACACTTAGACTTCCTATTCATAATTTAAAATCAGAACATTAATTTTAAAATAATTCCAAAACATATGCTCATGAGAGCTTTCATCCACAATTACTCAGGTTCTGCTTCTTTGACTTTTCTACTAATATCTGTATTGTGCCATCTTTAACTAAACAGATGAAATAGTTTTAACTAACTTGGACTTCTTGCTCTTTATCAGCATGCTAGATGTCGTGTCTAAAAAGGTCAACTTCAAAGCCAATATAGGAATTTTTCACATCTGTCTTCTACAATTCAGAGCATCACCATAGTTTAGCCTGGGTTTAGGTTTAGACTTTTGCCATATTTTACATGCTTTATTCAGTTCGTGTCTTTTCTTTCAGCCATGATTAATATAAAGAGAGAAAATATATAAAATAAGCCAACTTGAGCTTCATTTCAAGTGTCAATTATAGCTCTTTCTGAGTTGAAGACTTAAGTCAACAGGCCGATGAAGTAAAAGGGTCTACAGAAAGAATTTTGGAGAAATTAAATTATTTATTAAAGGCCTACAATGAAGAAAATTAAAATCATGACAACCAAAATTATGATTGGAGGGGGTTATCATATGTTTGGCAGTAGTCATGTCTGATGGGAGTAAACCCATTAGAGTGAGCAGTTCAAATCTTGTCCTTGGTAAGTTTCAATTGTTTGGTGATTCCTTTTGTGGGTAGGAAACCAAATTATAGAAAAATCCATCAAAAGTTAAAGTCTAGAGAAGTGATAAGGAGATGTAGCTCCCACCTGCCATGCTGGCCAGGTGAGATGTTTTACACTAGATCACATTCACATTATTCCTGACTTATTGTGAGCATGGTCAGGCTAGCTCTCTCTCAATAAGTTCATATTCAGGTTATTTAAAATGACCTTAAACTTCTTCCCTGCCCCAAACAATATACAAAAACCATGAAATTTTGAGTAAAATTCACATTTGATGACTTTTTATAATTTGGATTTATTTATGTAGCACTAGCTAAAATATGCTCTGTTACCATTCACACAGGTAGAGACTAAAAGAAAAAAAACATGGAATGAGTATCAGTCTTACTAATCTAACATGTCCTTATGTTCTGTAATTTAGCAAATACTTCTTCTGCCATGCTTGTTGGGGAAATAACTCAGGAACACTGGCATTGTTTAATGAACTAAGGATGCACACGATAGGTATATACCATGATGTATTTAGTAAGAAGTATTTATAAGAACCATGAAATATTTCATGTTTATAAGCACAACAGTGGAGTTCTTATGTCCTAATGTAACTATAAAATAATGTCAAAAATAAATACTAATTGGTATTTATAAACCAATTGGAAAAGCCTGTCCTTTCAAAGGTCTCTAATTGCTTTGCTAAACACATACTAGTATGGTTTGTTTGGACAGTGTGCTCAAATGGCTCATGTAAGAGGCTTGGTCCTAAAGCTGCTATGCTCAGAAAAGTGCTGTGGACTTTCAGAAAATGAGACATTATGGTAGGCCCTTAAGTCATTTGAGAGTCTGTCCTTGAAGGAGATTGGGAAACTGGAAACCGAGGCCCCTTCTAGGATAATTGCTTACCATATTCTGATGCAAACATTTCTTCTCTTTCATACGCTCTTCTCAAGGATATGCTGCCCTTCCTAGAAATCCGAAACTGGGTTTCCTGATCCCTTGGAGCCTCCAGAACCATGAGATAAAATAAACCTGTAGGGCTGGGAAGATGATTCAGCGGGTAAAAGCTCTTGCCGCGCAAGCATGAGGAGTGGGATTCAGATCCCCAGAACCACTTAAACCCAGACCAGGACATTTCCACACTCTTCCTACAGTGAGGTGGGAGGTGAAGAGAAAAGAGCCTTGCAGAGGCTGCTGGGCGAGCGAGCCTAGCCTGGCTTATTCAGTAGCAAAAAGACCTCATGTCAAGTGAGTGGAAAGTGAGCATCAACACCCAGATGTCTGTCACATGTGCAACTGCACGGGCGCGCGTGGACACACACACACACACACACACACACACACACACACATACACCATACACATAAATATCCCATACACAGACATACACACAGAGATTATACATGCACAGATAAAAAAGTAAAGATTCCTTTCTTTATAAGTTTTTACAAGTATTTTGTTATAGCAAAAGAAAGTTGACTAACTATAGCAGTTCGTTCTGCAGTCTGACTTTAGAAAAGACAGAAAGGCATCCCAACACTCTCAATGGACTGAAACAATCCATTTAACTAAGTATTCTGCAGGTCAAGTAATGTTGACCCGAAATCATAGTTCAATGTACAAATTCCTCGTCTTTACTGCTGCACATAAATAATCATAAAGAAATTCGTGTAAGAAATGCAATGTGCTGCATAGTGACTCACCGTGGTTTTATAAATAACCTTCGATTATATTACATTTCCCACTCTACTAGCGACCAAGGATGCAAATCTGAAGTGAGAAATCAGAATCCAACCATCCACTCTTTCTGGATACAGTAACTGTCAATAACTTACACAGATGGCACAGTAAAACCTTTGGGATTTCTTGCACAGGAACACAGAAACATCTAAAGCCCACAAGCCACATGAAGATAATAATGACAAGCACTCCTCAGCACATGCTCAGGACTCACAGCACCATTGTTTCTCAGTAACCAAAAGACCCTGCAGACTTCTGCGTAGAGGTGGCACAAATGGGAAGCAATGGAAACTGGTCCTCTTTTTTTTATTATTTTTATTTCAACCTAATTTCAGTGATGTGTCAATAAGGTCAGTATATCCTGCTTCATTTTTTTTTAATTTTTAAAACTTAAAAAGTTTTCATGTGTATGGGTGTTTTGTTTGAATGCATGTCTTTGTACCACATGCATGTCTGGTGCTCACATGGGACTAGAGTTACAGCTGGTTGTGGGTTACCATGTGGCTGTTGGAAATTGAATCTGGATCCTATGGGAAAGCAGCTAGTGCTGTCTGTCTACCTGTCTCTCTATCTGTCTGTTTCTTGAGACAACAGGGTCTCACTGTGTAGCCTTGGATGGCCTAGAGGTAACTATGTACAGCAGGCTGGCCTTGAACTTATAGAGTGCTACCTGTTTCAGTCTCCTAAGTGCTGAAATTAAAACTATGTGCAACTATCCCTGGCAGTCAGTGCTTTAAAAACACTGAGCCATCTCTCTAGCTCCCCCATTTGAATTTTTTAATGTTACTGTGTTTTATTTACTTATTCATTTTTTTGTTTGTTTGTATATTGTGCATGCATGTAAGTGCATGGATGCAGAAAAATCATGGTGTTCCTGTGAAGGTCAGAGCACAGTTTTGTGCTGTCGGTTCTCTCCTTCTACCTTATAGGTCCTGGGTGGAACTGGAACAGTCAGGATTGGCTGTGGAAGTTTTTACCAACTGAACCATCTCACCAGCTCAACATCCCATCTGTTACCTTAGTAATCTAAGGTAACAGTAAAACACAAGGGGAAACAGGAACCACTAATAGCCCAAACCAGGCACGTGTGGTGATAGAGAAGAGAATCTAAGGAAATTATGTTTCCAGGGAACTGATGTGATCTCATCTGAGAAAGAAAAAAACTGTCCCCAAACTTAATGACCTAACATAACAGCCACTTATTTGGTCATGAGTCTCTGTGTGTAGGCCATTGCCACTAAGTGTTGGGAAAGAATACAGGTACTCAGTCTTGTCCTCAGTGGAGACAGAGTGTCTCCAACTCCATCCCTGTGGTTTCTGGGCCAACGAATGCTCAAGGGGCTATTTGTTTCCTTGCACTTCAGGGTTATTTTTGCTTATGTTTCATGTTATAGAGTGCAACAGAGAGCAATCTTGCCTTAGCAAACCCTTTCAGATATCTCCTGACTACACACGACTGAGTCTGCATTGGTCCAGTCAGTAGGGAATGCAGAGAACTGTCCAGGAATGCCAGAGGGGAGAGAAGTGTGAGTCATTTTGCTCATGACCTGTCCCCCAGTGATAGGGACCTCTTTGTCATGTGCTGGAGAAGAAGCTTTTAAAAGGGGAAGGCTGAGAAATGGCATCAGAATTAGTTCTTGGAGACAAAATTATTAGGGAGTAGTTGGGAGCAAATTCCCTGGATTAAGAGTATGTTCGGGGAAGGAAGATGGCGGCGACCTACACTGACGCATTTTGAACGCAGGGAAAAAAGAGCCATAAAAAACACAGAGTTATTGGGCACTGTGCAAAAACCAGAGGGGCTAGACCCTCCCAGGAATACTCACAGCTCCCAAGGGACTGTTAAAAGTCCCAGGGTAAGGCACTCTCCCCATCTCTCGCAGACACGGAAGCCACTAAACCCGGGATTCGGGAACTCCCATTTGGAGAGGCACCTGGTAAGATGGTCCCCAACTCACAGCAGGCATAATCAGAGCCCACTTGGCGATAGTTCACTAGCCTATTGGACTCCCCACACCTCAGGTAGAACTTACACCCACTTAAAAATTTTGCGAGATAGTGGAAGTCTTAGCAAGGAACAAACCGGGGGCTCAGCAGGTGGTCCGCAGCCGCTCGTGAAGCGGAGGGCGGGAGGTTCCGAGAGAGAGCGGGAAACTGGGAACACAAAGGCGGGCGGGAGGGGCCGAATCCCGCAGACTTATGGCAGTGCAGCTGGGGAGGGAGCCCGGCGGGCAGGGCCAAATCCCCGTGAACCCACAGCAGGACAACTGGGGAGAGAGTCAGGAGTGGGCTGGGCCAGGGATCTGCGCACCCATGGCTGAGCTGCGGGGGTGAGAGGTCAACTCAGGCGGCCGGGGGATCCAGGGCTCTGGGCACCCACGGCTGAGCAGCCAGGGAGGGAGAGCCACGGCTACAGAGACAAGGAGGGAATCAGGCTCAGAGGCCAGGCCTGTGGCGAGAAGCCCAGTGAGAAACCAGAAATCGGGACCATAGCTGTGCTCTGGAAAATCCAGACATATTAGGTGTGGAGCCAGACCCTGTCAGCCTCCGTGATGACAAACAAAGCCCACAGAATCTGTGCCAGGGCAAACAGGTCCATACCATCAGAACCATTACAGGCTGATAACTCAGAGTGCAACATAGAGAAGTATGAATTGGGAGCAGTGAAACAATTCCGGTCAATTACTCACAACCTGGGATTGGGCTGCACCAGCTCACAGTGCCTCAGACGATTAAAACCACAGTGACCCTGAAATCCCCCTGTAAGCAACGACAGATAGCCAAGTAACTCGTCCCCTGTACCAAAGCATCCACTGTGGATCCAAGCACAGAAAACGACAAGAACAGACAGCTAAACACACCCAATGGCCAAAGGTCAAAAAAAAATAGAAATCAAGGAAATATGACTCCAACAAAGCATAATTATCCTACCTTATCCAATTCGGATGACCTCACACCAACAGAAATACATGAAAATGTTGACAATTCTGCATTATGGAAAGTGATAGAGTCCCTGCAAGAAGAACTTAAATCTATGAAGGAATTCAAAGAAGCCACAATTCTACAACTCAAAACAAGGAACAACACCATTAAAGAGCTCTAAGCCAAGGTGACAGAGCTTGAGCAGGAAAAGGACAAAGCTATGAAAGATTTTCATACAAAAACAAGCAAGCTGGAGAAGGAAATGTACAAAATGAACAAAACCATACAAGACATGAAAACAGAAATAGAAACAATAAAGAAAACAAGTCAGAGTTAAAAGAGGAAGTAGAGAACCAAGGGAAGAGAACAGGAACTACGGATGTCAGTATCAACAATAGGATGCAAGAGATGGAAGACATGATCTCATGCATGGAAGATTCAGTGGAAGAAATCAGTACAACATCCAAAGAAAATGAGAAGGCTAAAAAAATCTCTCACCCACAACATCCAAGAAATCAAGGACTCAATGAAAAGATGGAACCCAAGATTTATAGGTATAGAGGAAAGAGAGGACTCCCGACTCCAAGGTCCAGGAAATATCTTCAACAAAATCATAGAGGAAAACTTCCCAAACCTGAAAAAAGAGATGCCAATAAAAATCTAAGAGGCTTACAGAACACCAAACAGATTAGATCAGAAAAGAAACTCCTCTTGCCACATAATAATTGAAACTCCAAATGTACAGAACAAAGAAAGAATATTAAAAGCTGTAAGAGAAAAAGGTCAAGTCACATACAATGGCAGACCCATCAGAATTACACCTGACTTCTCCTCAGAAACTTTAAAAGCTAGAAGGGCCTGGTCAGATATACTACAAGTCCTGAGAGATCATAGGTGCCCAGCCAGACTACTTTACCCAGCAAAACTCTCTATCAACATAGATGGAGAAAACAAGATAATCCATGACAAAATCAAATTTAAACAATATCTACCCACAAACCCAGCCCTACAGAAAATCCTAGAAGGAAAATCCCAAC
>CAJQZJ010034182.1:6608567-6619529 GCA_907164525.1 Lophiomys imhausi | reverse complement strand
GTGGTTGAAGAATAGACAGCTAGAGTCTCATAGTTAAATTTTGAGTTGTTTAGGAATCAAGAGGGTGTTATAGATCTAAGAAGATACTCTTAAAAGTGTGTTGCAAGTTAATATGAATGTTGAGTCAGATATAGACCTTTAAACTTATGGAGATGGTTAGATAGTAGAATTTTAAAGTCAGGAGCCAAATATGTATAAACTGGACATTGGGAAGGTATACTGGGCCATTTAACTCTCATAAATGTGGCATACTTATATTTGTTGTTTTGTATAATACTGTTATAAGAGAAGGAACCATCTGTTGGACTGAAAGGGGAAACTTCTGGGGGGAAGAGGGTGGAAGGGCGGGATAGGAAGGGGGAATAGGGAGGGGTTTGTGACTGAGATGTAACTTGAAGAAAAAAAAATAAAGTATATGAAAAAAATATTATGATAGTATCTTTGTGACACTTCAGTGGCTGACAGAAGCGACTTAAAGAAGAAAGAATTTATTGTGTCTTACAGTCTCAGAGGGGCACAGTCCATCCTGGAGGGGAACACATGGGAAACATAGTGGCAGAAACAAGAAGCAGATCATCTGTGTCTATACTCATTAAACACATGTGCCCAGAAGTGGAGCCTGGCTATAAAGTCTCAAGGCCTTGCCAGAGAGACTCAGTTGTCCAATGGAACTATACTTCCTAAAGGTTCTGCCATCTTCCTAAACATTGCCACCATTTGGAGACTACGATCAAATATTTGCGCTTATGGAAAACATTTTACATCCAAATTACAACATGTGGTAATGAGATACAGCTGAGGAAGAAGGAAATTAAAGAATAAGGAAATGAATGTTTTGTAATTTGATGAGGCTGAGAAATACTTTTTAATAAATCAACAGTTTCTCAAAAAAAAAAAAAAAAAAGAGTATGTTCTCCTCTCTTGTTGGTGATTGTGCAGGGGAGGAGAGATGAAAGGCAGAGCAAAGCCAGAAGCGGTAGCAACAGGGAGGAAATATTTGTCAGCATGCATGTTTTGATTGTTCTTATTGTTTACTGCAGTTGGTTGATGTGGCTCAGAGTTGTCTGAGAACAGTCCTTGAAGACGGAGATACAAATATTATGAGCCACAGACCTCAGTTATCGAAGAGGCAGAAGCTTGATAAGTGGACAAGAAAGCCAACATTCCTGATTTTCTGAATAGTGAGAGTGAGGTGTGAAGACCAGCAGGTTTATGTCTGCATGTTAATGATTACATGGGGGTAATAACACAGGAAGGTATTTATTTACACAATGTAACCAGGACTCAAATAAACTTCCTTGGAAATCTCCTTCCTCATATCTCTCTGTAGGTGTGGAGCCCTCAGAAGTTCTGGGAAAATTGCCCAACTTAGCACCTGCCATAATTGATTATCAGGAGCCATGATGCTATTGGACCCTTACCTCAGAGTAAGATCCCTAAGAGATTCTTAATACATTGTCTTTCCAGACCAAGAGAAAAGAGAACATTGTTTATTCTCCAGATGTAAATCCTTGAGACATTAAAATGATTCTCTATTTTTTTAAACCATATGATGCTTATATGATTTAAATAAAGGGTTTGAAAAGTCAAGCAAAATGTCATTAACAATAAAATGTGTTTGATCTTTATTACAGATTAATATCTGGGCTCCTCCAGTGTGACAAGCATTTATCCCATTAGATATGATTGACACTATCACTCAAAAAACCAGCACTCAGGGTTCAGAGATACCACAAATAACATCTTAGTCCTGTCCTCCGATGACTTAGAGTCTTAAAAATAGGGTGTTGGTTGATTTATTTCCTGACATGGAATTTGTATAAATGGTACCCCACACTTCTCATGCAGTTGGTGATATAACAACTTCTAGAATAATCTAACTCCTAGCCAAAGTTTGGCTTTTTTTCTTTCAAAATTAATAAAATAATATAAATAACAGAATCACTTACTTCGTTTTGATACCAGTATGAAAATAATGAAAAGTTGCTCTCACCATGAGTGTGGGAAACCTTCCACCAACCTCTTCTTGAGTCTCTAACCAGAGATACTCAGGAAAAACCTAGTTTACAGCTGAGGTGAAAGAGAGTCCTACAAAATGAAAGAGCAAGTGATAGCATGGTGATGTTAAAAAGAAAAGCCCATTCCATCTGAGTAAGGGAAGTCACTCCTCATGAATGGTTAAGGCAAATTGAATTTTTTTCCGTTTAAAAAGAAATGTCAAATGTAGGCCCCCTAGTGCAAGAGGAAGCTCTTAGCCCTCATGTGACTGTTGAACTGAGAGGGGCTGATTTGTAAGGACACTCCACATCGGAGGAGTGGGATAGGTGGGAGAGGGAGGAGAGGGTGGGAGGGTAAAACCAGGAGGGGTGGAAAGAAGGCACTGTGATGGAGATACAACTTGATTTTATAAATAAATATTATAATAAAAAAAGAAATGTCAAGTAGCATACTATACAGTTATCAAAGTGTTCTAGATTGTATAGGTGCCATTGTTATCTATGGACTGCATTTCAACAACTGTATGGAACTCCTGGTTAACCTGCAAGAGTATCTATTGAAATCTAAACAAGCACTTGTTTCAGTTAGCAATGCTACGGGAATTCTAATTCAATAGCTTTGCCAAGTTTGCTATGATTATTAAGACTTTTATATTAGAAAGTCTGAGTAAGTATATGGAAACATTCTATATTAATTTTGTGTAAACTCAAAATGTTTTAAAGTATAAAAAGAAATTAATCTCATATAGGTAAAGGCCACTTGATCAACTCACAAAGCAGTCAACTAGATGGTCAGGGAATGATCAGGGTTTGTCTTTCGAAAAGTATGGCAGTAAAGGAAAAAAACACTAGTCATCAGGATGATGCATGGAGATATTTCAGGATGAGACCTACAGCGTGACATGAAGCCCGTGTAAGCTAATGTCAGTGGGAAAGAATTGTGTGTGTCCAGAAGCACATGCAAATAGAAAATGCATTGAGTAAGATACTTCTTACGATGGTGCTGTGTTTAAACATACAGACACTGGGCTGACGGTCTCAAAGCATAAAAACAGTTACAACAAACCACAAAGAACAAGCATGTTTAAAAGTGCAGAGATCAAAGTTGATCATGTTTGAGAGCCAAGAGCATGATCAGGACGGCTCACTGTGCCTAACGTTAACAAAACATCACCGTGGGCTTGTGAATGGTGCAATCGTTGATGTGATTACAGAGCCAAGGGTGAGGACCAGAGTTTGAATTCCCAGAAACCCAGTAAAAATGGAGTGAGCACGGTGACCCACTTGTAATCTCAGTCTTTGAAAACAGAGACAATAGATCCCCACAGCAATATTGGCAGGCTCTGGGTTTGACTGACAAATCTTGCCTCAATAACATGGAAAAGCACTCAGGATGATTCCCAGCATCACCTTCAGCCTTCGCATGAATGTGCATACATGTGCACACATTCACATACAAACAAAAGATCTTACTGTCACATTGACATTGGCTAGATCGCATTTCTGCAATTCAGGACATCCCTAAACCAAGAATTCTTCTACCTCGGCCTCCTCAGTGCCGGTGTCACAGGTATGTGCCATCATGCCTGGCTTTGTCACTCCAGTTTTAAGTCTTTCTATGATGATACATGCTATTTTCTGCTACACCTGTGCTCTAATTTTATCTTTGTGGATACAATAAAATATGCTGGCAAAAATATACAGGAGATGGTGTTTATTTCAACTTATAGTTTGAGGTCCATCACAGCAAGAAAGTCAAAGCAGCAGGACCTTAGAGCATCCAGGCACAGCATTCCTACAGTTAAGAGCAGAGAGAAATAAATGTACGCACACTTAGTCTCAGCTCCCCTTCTCCTTTTTCATATAGCCCACAACCCAAACCCAGGCTATGAAGGGTTACTGCCCACACTGTGCTGGGCCTTCTTCCCACATCAGTTAACTTCATGGAGACAATCCCCATGGGCAAGCCCGTAGGCCAATCTGATGTAGACCATCTGCCACTGAGACCCTCTTCCTAGATGATTCTAGACTGTGTCCAACTCACAGTTAAAGCAATCGCAACATATAATACATTTTATCAATTCAGATAAATTACTCTGGAAATACTTCAAAATTTAAACTCATGAAAGAAAAGCACTGCATATGTTGTTCAATGAAGGAATTTAGAAATATTTTGTTTTTTAATATATAAATGACATAAAACCAGCCTTTTGAGCTTCCAATTTTGCACATTGCCCACAGCTAAGAACTGTCCTAACTCTCCACTGCAGCTCCACAACTCCACACAGACTTTTTAGGGCTATAGCTAAGTGGGGGTTTATAGTCATCATTTTTAATGCAACTATGATTTTCCCCCATCAGAACTTCTAGGTATGTGATACTGAATAGTGTTATCTTTGACTCTCTTGGATAGGGAAAGATGTTTTCTTCCAGGACAAACACTGCTGACACTATTTGCCTTTGGTTTGCTTGTTCACTTTTTTTTTTCTCTAGACACACAAAATTCTACTCCCTCCTAGTAATTCTCTTTTCCTGGAACTAGGTTTATTTATTTATTGGCTCTTTAGTGAGGTGTTTTTGTTAGCCATAAGCACATCTTTGCACCTAGATGCAGACAACTAAAATAATAACACATGCTCCAGACATGTTTGTACATCCATTTATTGCAATGCCAGCTTAGGTGCCTGTCAAAAGATAAATAGAGTTTGAAAAATGTGGCATATGTACACAGGTTTTATTCAGCCCTAAGGAAAAGACCATATTGTTTGTGGAAAAATGGATGGGTGTAAGGTCATTGTGTTAAGAAAAGTCAGACTCAGAAAGGCGAATACCACGTTTTCTTTTGCTAGTGTTTCCTCAACTTTATATGGCTACACAAAATCATATATGAGTTGCTCATGAATATAGGTGTAAGATTATGGGGGCTAGGGGGAGTAATGGGAATACTAAGAGAAAGAAAGGCAAAAAGGAGAGGATGGATGTGGTAAAAGTGTACAATGAGCTGGCTCAGCGGGTCAATGCTTGCCATGCAAGCATGAACACAGGAATTCCATCCCCAGCACTCACACAAAAAGCCAGGCACAGCAGTGTGGACCTGTAGCCTCAGCGTTTGGAGTTAGAGACAGGCAGAACCCTGGGGCCATGAAAGTAAATCAGCAAGCTCCAGGTTAAGTGGGTGTCCTTGTCTCTCAAATACAAAGTGAGTGTGATCAAGTAAGGCACTTGCCATCTGGCAACTGTAAGTATATTTGCACTAGGGACATATTTGAACACAGTCACACACACACATACACACACTACATGCTATGGATGACTTTATGAAACCTATCACTATATACACTGGGTTATATACCCGTAAGACTTGCAGTAACATACAGAAGAGAACCTGTGAATGTCTGAGCTAGCCTGGTACAGTAAGGTTGCAGCATGGAAGAAAACAACATCCCTGTGAAAGTTTAACTCAAGTTTCTCTTCTTTGGCTCCAGGGCATGAACATTTCGCTCTTTTGTTTGTGTCCTGGTGACGGTTTAAGGTCTGACTGAGGATGTGGTCCGGCAATGGTAATCCACATCCCACATGCAGCACAGCACTGGACTCCCCATCATTAGCTGTGTATGATTTAGCAGGGTCATTAGAAAGATGATTCATCCTCAGTAGGTGTAAACCGGCTCACTAAATCTAATCCTAAGAGGAAAGGGACCGTCTTGATCCTACTTCAGGCTAATAGCCAGGTGATTCAGGGTTCTTGAGAGCCCCTATGCAGGCTTCATTTCTCACCACTGACAGGCTTCTGGAGTTTCATGCCAAACAATTAATTCATCTTTTCGCTCCTCAGATATGTAAATCTCCAAAATGAGCTGCAAACAGGGGCTAAAGATGCTGCTACTTCTAATTCTGTACTTCAAAAAGCTAAAATTTTCCTTTCTTCCTTTTTTAAAATTTTGTCTGTGTCTGATTGTGTTTAGCCCATTCACACACTCCACACACATCCATTCAATCGCACATATCTGATGGATTGTGCAGTGAAGATTTTTCTCTGGTGCCTTTCCATCTTCTTGCAGACTGCTCAAGCGTGCCTTTTATTCTACCCAGAAAATAGAGGCTTGGAGGACTCACAACAATAGATTTTCTCTAGGCAGCTCTGGAGCATTTTTAGACTGTTTTTCTTTGTACTCTACTTTCAGCAAGTCACTGATCAGATTAAAACAATCTAACATAAAACAAAACAAACAAACAAAAACTCCTCACCCACTAAACCATTCACAGTGGCTCATTTGACTTTCCCCCAAGAGATGTTCCATTATAAAAGGTAGTGGGATCCTTGAGCTCAATTGGTGTACCACATCCAAGGTCAGAAGAAAGTTCTGGAATGAATTTGTTGAACTGCATGGGCCAGTGAGATTCCTCAGCTGGTAAATGTACCTACATCCAAGGCTGATGACTTGATTTTGACCTTTGGGACCCACAAAATAGAAGGAGAAAATTAGCTTCTCCAAGTTTTCCTTTGACTTGCACATGTCAATAAGTAAGTAAATAAATAAATAAACAAACACGTGCAATAAAAGTAGAAATGCAGGACTCTGAGGCACCATACTGAAACCTGGGGCTCATTGAGCAGACTAGCCTGGCTGTACAGAAAGCATGCGTGATCCTCCCAGCATGAGCTTCCCAGACCGGCACTAAGAGACTACAAGCACGCATGCACCACACTGTTCTGGTTTTCATCAGGACTCTAACTGAGGTCCTCACACTTACACAGCAAACAGCACAAGAATATATGCTTTCAACAAGCTTCGGAGATTGAAATGTGGACATAACACCTATTTCGTTTAAGGAAATCAAACATTTTTGGTATCACAATGCTTCCCTGCTATGTTAAGGTTAAAGTAAAGAGTGGTGTGTAAATATCTCAAATATTTAATGGTAGTTTTTTTTTAAAAGAAGGAATCTGTATGCAAATGAAAATATATTCAAATAATGATCAAATGTGTCTATTGAAATTTCTTTCCATAAATTTTATCTATTGATGTGTGTGTGTGTGTGTGTGTGTGTGTGTGTGTGTGTGTGTGTGCAGACTCGTCTGTATGTGCACTACATACTTGCAGTACCTACGGAGGCCAGAAGAGGGTGATTGAGTGTATGCAGGTCGAGTCACAGGCAGGTGTAAGCAGCCCAATGTGGATACTCACAACTGAACAAGGGTCTGCTGAGAGACCATCAAATGCTCTTAACTGCAGAGCCGTTCTTCCAGTTCTTTACTGCATACTCTAACATGAGCTTATCTCATATTCAAATGTCAGCATGTATATAGCAAATCAACTGCACCTCTTCTCTGGAAGAAATTGCATGCACTCACTTCACCTAACATGTATGGATGCTCTTTTTGTGTTTCAGTGATTTTCCACACCACCCAGTGGATTCATAAGACTTTCTCTTAGTTATATAATAAAATTGGTTAGTGAAACTGCTTCTTAATTCTACAGGTAACATTTGTTTTAATAGCAAATATAGACAACACAATGAAAACAATTCCACTCTGTGTTACTACTGTTAGAATTTCCTTAACTACCCTTCCATTCATTCACTTAGTAACTCATTGGCCTAGTCAGCAAATAGGTAAGGGAGTAGCCTAAGCTCTGTGAGCAAGTTCTATAAGCTCCTGACTTGAGATGCCATCATGACACTGTAGAAGTGTTGGCAACAACACTTCTACATTCCTGAAATATAAAATGCGTGATAAGCAGAAGGAATGGTGCTCCCCATTCAATGGCAAAGGAAATTGCTTCCAGGAAGGTAGGTTTTAAGCTGATATCTAAGGGATGATTACAAGGAGTCTCTCCTGAGATGCTTCTGGAATCCACCTCTAGTCAATGAATGGCCATGAGAAAATAGCTCCGGAGATATAAACTTGGAATATTTCAAGAATGGAAGGAAAGGCAGTTTGCATGGCTATTGTGTCTCTTTATCTGAAGAGTCTATTTCTATCCAACCCAGACAGGGAAGCCAAGGAAAAATCAAAGAAATAATTCCACCTAGATTCCACTTGGTGAAACATTTCCTTTTGTGGAATCTTACAGAAACATGGGTGGATTTACTTACAGGAACACGGATGATGGCTTGCTTGCAAGAACATAGGTGAGTGATTACATATAGAAGCATGGATGAGTAACTTTGTCAGTTACATTAACCAAAGTCCCATTTCAGCATTAAAAGCTGAACTCAGAAAAGCTGCATATAGGAACCCCTAGCCTAACTTTCAGACATCTCCCCTAATAAAGAGTTTTCTCTCTCCTACTGGTTGTTCATTACTTATATAGTCTCAGGGATGGTTTTGTGAGCCTGGTAATTTCTCTAAACTTCCTGAATCTTACAGATTTCTTGGGAATTTCATGACACTCCTGATACTCTCTCTTCTTTTCAATGGGAAGCATTTGAACACGGAAGAAAGATTTACATAACAGAGGGTATGATGAAAAATCTGGAACTGAGAAATAAAGAAAATAAGAATATCTATGCTTGTGACAAACTTCACTGTCCAGTATGGAAGAAGCATGCCAAGTGTAGCTCCAGAGGATCTGAAACCAAGCTAGTATAAACTGCGGTGTACTATGGATGTAAAAATAGATACCACTGGATCTTTACTTTCTACTAAAGAAAAAGCATTGTCTTATAAATAATTGTCATAGTGATCACATATTCAAATGACAATCTTTGACACATTAAGTTACATTGAAAAGTATTTATTATCAATGTACTTGTCTTGGTTTTTTTTTTCTAACCTGCTTTTTAGGAAATTACACATATGGCCCACATATTTTATGGGCAACATTAATAAAGAGGTTCACATGTCCTGGACAGAAGTCTCTATTTGTAGAAAGAGATATATGCAAAAGACCTTAAGGAGGTATTGCTACTGAATTTCCCATTAATGATATAGTGCTGCTGTATAGATGACAGAGAAGAATAAGAGAAAAATAAATATAAAATTTATGGTCAAAGACAGCCCAGACCAGGGTGGTATTAATAAAGAAGCGTTACCCTTAATTTTGTATCAATATACAAAGATCAATACCAATATGACCAAATATAATATTAATTTTGTATCAATATACAAAGATCAATACTGATGTAGCCCAATACAATCTTAATTTTACATTAATATACAAGGGTCAATACCATTGTGGCCAAATATAATCTTAATTTTGTATCAATATACAAAGATCAATACCGATGTAGCCCTATACAATCTTAATTTTGCATTAATATACAATGATCAATACCAGTTTAGCCAAATATAATATTAATTTTGTATCAATATACAAAGGTATAAGGCTATATTCAATAATCTGTCCTTTTTTATCTTTCTATACTATGTCTATGTCCCATTTTTCTCAAGTCTGTTCACTCCTATATAGGAGAGAAAGGAGGATACAGAAAAGAAAAAGAGAGAAGTCCCTGGGTCTAACCTCTAAAACCCATTTAACAAGACCATTTAACAGCTTGTAGTCTTTTCCCCTAAATAACAAAATTTTCTATTATCTATCAAATAACCAAAGGGGGAGATAACCCTCCCCACCTTCTGGGGATGGGACGTTGTTCTCTTAAAATGACTTCCTGCTGATTTGGGACGTAGTAAACCTGTTTGGGGCCCAAATAAGAATGGAAAAATGGTTAAAAATGTTAATAGAATCATTTGATGTTCAGTCCTTTTGTGCTCAGCTATTTAGATGTCCTAAGAAGTTCATAGACAGAAGCTGATCTTCAGAGCTTTATTGAAGATCTGGCTGGAGTAGTCTGTGGAGCTGAACGATCTTAGCGATTTTGAGTTGTTGTGTTTGTAGACTTTTGAGGAAACTGCTATTGAAGAAGTCTGCAAGGCTGGATCATCTGGGCCACTCGTCTTCTTTGGTGTCTGATCTGTTTTCTGCTGAGGTTTCCGTTGTCCAGTTGTCCCTGGATTCCTTGAATGGATGCTTTAAATCTCCTGGAAAGATAAGAACAGAGCCCTGCCCTAATCCTAACTCTGGGACAATTACCTTTTTTTTGGGGGGGGGCTCAGGTAATATTTTTCCTGGAGCAAGTTTGGTTTTTTTGATAATATATAAAGTATTACCTTTCAATCTGGATTAAAGAAGAAATTATTTTGATATTTTGGAGCTAAACAAACCTTTAGTGTACATATTTTGAGATCTCAAAGGACAATTTGTTTGAATTGCAGCCTGCCTTTTGTAAGTAGCTTTTAAACTTAAATCTTTCCAAATCCTATGTGCCTGTTTCTGCATTCTAAGTTTTGGGATCAAAGACATGTGGTTCCCAACTGATGGGATTAAAGATGTGCTCCTCCACTCCTGGATCAAAGTTTTTCTCTGTTTAGAGCTTGTTTTGTATCAGGTGGCCTTGAGCTCTGAGATCTGCCTGTTTCTGTCTCTAGTGTGTTGGGATTAAGGGTGTATTCTTCCCCAATGATGTGACTAAGGGTGTGCACCATCACCACCCTGTTTCTTGTAACTCTAGAGTTTATAAGACAACTAACTCTATAGTGATCCTCCTGTCTCTACTGGAGGTAACGGCATGGGCTAACACCATGCATTATTTTAACTGAGCTCTAAGTTTTTTCAACTCTTGAAGGTTTGTAAAACCAGGTTGAACAGCTTTTACCTTTAATTTATTTACAGTGTTTTAAACCTGTTACCTGCTTTTTAATGCCAAACCATGGAAATAGCCTATACCTCTACAAAAAAGAACAAAAAAAACAAAAAAAACTTTTAAGCTGCTATCAAGATTGTGTAATCTCTGTAGCCACCTGCAGTCTAACATTCTAATCTGAAATTAAGGCCATTTTCCTTTCATGCCAGTAAGGTAAATTATAGTTTGAAAATTTTATATAGTATTTTTATTATATTTTTAATCTTATTAACTCTTTTCTTAAAATAGTATTATTTATTTCTAGAACATAGTTTCCTCC
>CAJQZJ010034182.1:6586806-6608467 GCA_907164525.1 Lophiomys imhausi | reverse complement strand
CTCTCCTTCTCCGCAGATGAGGTGGGTCCTCACATATCATACTCCCTCAGATCTTGCGTCATGTGAGGCCCAAGAGCTTCCACTCGTACTGGAGCTTGATAAGGCACACCATCTAGGGTGTGGGGTTCCACTAACCTGCAGCAGATTCCATGACTCACTGGTGGATAGAATTTTTCCTAGGATAGATATGCTAGGTTCCTATCTATTTGGGTGTGTAGGTTGTAGGATAGTTATCCTCTGATGTATGGTTAATATCCATTTGTAAGGGAATACATACCATGTTTATCTTTCTGGGACTGCGGCGTCAGCTCACTTAGGATGAGCTTTTCTAGTTCCATCCATTTGGTTTTGAATTGCATGATTTCCTCATTTCTGATAGCTGTGTAGTATTCCATTGTGTAAATGTACCACAGTTTTTTTATCCATTCTTCAGTTGATGGACATCTGGGTTGTTTCCAGTTTCTGGCTATTACAAATAAAGCTGCTATGAACATTCTTGAGGCAATGTCCTTGTGGTTTCGTTTCAAATCTTTTGGATATATGCCCAAGAGGGGTATGGCTGGGTCTTGAGGTAGATTTATTCCCAATTTTCTAAGATATCTCCAGATTGATTTCCAAAGTGGTTGCACAAGTTTGCAGTCCCACCAGCAATGGGGGAGTGTTCCCCTTTCTCCACATCCTCGCCAGCATGTGCTATCATTTGAGTTTTTGATCTTAGCCATTCTGACATGTGTGAGATGGAATCTCAGAGTTGTTTTAAGTTGCATTTCCCTGATAACCAAAGATGTTGAACATTTCCTCAAATGCCTCTCAGCCTTTAGAGATTCCTCTTCTGTGAATTCTCGGTTTAGCTCTGTACCCCATTTATTGATGGGTTTATTTGATTTTTTGGTGTTTAATTTCTTCAGTTCTTTATATATTTTGGATATTAGCCCTCTGTCAGATGTTGGGTTGGTGAAGATCCTTTCCCACTCTGTAGGCTGCCGTTTTGTTCTAAGGACAGTGTCCTTTGCCTTACAGAAGTTTTTCAATTATATAAGGTCCCATTTATTGATTGTTTGTTTTAGTGCCTGAGCTATTGGTGTTCTATTCAGGAAGTTGCTACCGGTGCCAATGATTTCAAGGCTTTTCCCCACTTTCTCTTCTATTAATGTTAGTGTGTCTGGATTTATGTTGAGGTCCTTGATCCACTTAGACTTAAGTTTTGTACAGGGTGATAAGTATGGATCTATTTGCATTCTTCTACATGTTGACATCCAGTTAGACCAGCACCATTTATTGAAGATGCTTTCTTTTTCCATTGTATGTTTTTGGCTTCTTTATCAAAAATTAAGTGACCATAGGTGTGTGGGTTTATTTCTGGGTCTTCAATTCGATTCCATTGGTCAACTGGTCTGTTTCTATACCAGTACCATGCTGTTTTTATTACTATTGCCCTGTAGTACAGCTTGAAATCTGGGATGGTGATACCTCCAGATGTTCTGTTATTGTACATGATTTATTTAGCTCTTCTGGGTCTTTTGTTATTCCATATGAAGTTGAGAATTGTTTTTTCCAGATCTGTAAAAAATTGAGTTGGTATTTGGATAGGAATTGCGTTGAATCTGTATATTGCTTTTGGTAAGATTGCCATTTTTATTATGTTGATCCTACCTATCCATGAACAAGGGAAATCTTTCCATCTCCTGATATCTTCTTCAATTTCTTTCTTCAGGGTCTTGAAGTTCTTATCATACAGGTCTTTCACTTGCTTGGTTAGAGTTACCCCCAGGTATTTTATATTATTTGTGGCTATTGTGAAGGGTGTTGATTCCCTTATTTCTTTCTCAGCCCATTTATCTTTTGTGTAAAGAAGGGCTACTGATTTTTTTGAATTGATTTTGTATCCGCCCACCTTGCTGAAGGAGTTTATCAGCTGTAGAAGTTCTCTGGTGGAATTTTTGGGGTCACTGATGTATACTATCATGTCATCTGCAAATAGGGATACTTTGACTTCTTCCTTTCCAATTTGTATCCCCTTGATCTCTTTTAGTTGTCTTATTGCTCTAGCTAAAACTTCAAGTACTATGTTGAAGAGATATGGAGAGAGTGGGCAGCCTTGCCTTGTCCCTGATTTTAGAGGAAATGCTTTAAGTTTCTCTCCATTTAGTTTGATGTTGGCTATTGGCTTGCTGTAAATTGCTTTTATTATTTTTAAGTATGGTCCTTGTATGCCTGATCTCTCTAAGACTTTTATCATGAAAGGGTGCTATATTTTCTCAAAAGCTTTTTCAGCATCCAATGAGATGATCATGTGGTTCTTTTCTTTCAGCTTGTTTATGTGGTGGATTACATTGATGGATTTTCTAATGTTGAACCACCCCTGCATCCCTGGGATGAAGCCTACTTGATCATGGTGTATGATACTTTTGATGTGATCTTGGATCCGGTTTGCAAGTATTTTATTAAGTATCTTTGCATCCATGTTCATAAGGGAAATTGGTCTGAAATTTTCTTTCTCCATTGGGTCTTTGTGAGGTTTAGGTATCAGGGTAACTGTGGCCTCATAGAATGTGTTTGGCAGTATTCCTTCTGTTTCTATGTTGTGGAAGAGTTTGAAGAATATTGGTGTTAGCTCTTCTTTGAATGTCTGGTAGAATTCTGTGCTGAAACCATCTGGGCCTGGGCTTTTTTTGGTTGGAAGACTTCTAATGACTTCTTCTATTTCCTTAAGCGTTATAGGACTGTTTAATTTGTTTACCTGTTCTTGATTTAACCTTGGTATGTGGAATCTATCAAGAAAATTGTCCATTTCATTTAGATTTTCCAATTTTGTGGAGTACAAGTTTTTGAAGTAGGACCTAATGATTCTTTGGATTTCTGCAATGTCTGTTGTTATTTCCCCCTTTTCATTTCTGATTTTGTTGATTTGGGTATTTTCCCTCTGCCTTTTAGTTAGTTTAGCTAAGGGCTTGTCTATTTTGTTGATTTTCTCAAAGAACCAGCTCTTGGTTTTGTCGATTCTTTGTATTGTTCTTTTTGTTTCTAAGTTGTTGATTTCAGCCCTGAGTTTGATAATTTCCTCTCGTCTGCTCCTCTTGGGAGTGTTTGCTTCTTTTTGTTCTAGCTCTTTCAGGTGTTCTTTTAGGTGGCTAGTATAGGAATTCTCCAGTTTCTTTTTGAAGGCACTTAGAGCTATAAACTTTCCTCTTAGCACTGCTTTCAATGTGTCCCATAAGTTTGGGTATGTTGTGCCTTCATTTTCATTGAGTTCTAAGAAGACTTTAATTTCTTTTTTTATTTCTTCCCTGACCCAGAGGTCATTGAGGAGAGAGTTGTTCAGTTTCCATGTTTTTGCAAGCACTCTGTTGTTTTGGTTATTGTTGAAGCCTAGCTTTATTCCATGATGGTCTGATAAGTTACAAGGAGTGATTTCAATTTTCCTGTATCTGTTGAGGCTTGCTTTGTGACCGACTATATGGTTGATTTTGAGAAGGTTCCATGAGGTGCCGAGAAGAAAGTGTATTCTTTTGTTTTGGGGTGAAATGTTCTGTAGATACCAATTAGGTCCATTTGATTCATGACATCTGTGAGGTTCATTATTTCTCTGTTTGGTTTCTGCATTGTTGATCTGTCCAGTGGTGAGAGTGGTGTGTTGAAGTCTCCCACTATTAATGTGTGAGGTTCAATGTGGGATTTGAGCTTCAGTAGTGTTTCTTTAATGAATGTGGGTGGTCTTACATTTGGGGCATAGATGTTTAGTATTGAAATTTCATCTTGGTGGATTTTTCCTTTGATGAGTATATAGTGTCCTTCCCCATCTCTTTTGATTAATGTTGGTTGAAAATCCAATTTTTTGCATACTAGAATTGCTACTCCAGCTTTTTTCTTGGGTCCATTTGCTTGGTATATCTTTTTCCAGCCTTTTACTTGGAGATAATGTCTATCTTTTTTGCTGAGGTGTTTCTTGTAAGCAGCAGAATGCGGGATTCTGTTTTCGCATCCATTCTGCTAGCCTGTGCCTTTTTATTGGGGAATTGAGTCCATTGATGTTGAGAGATATTAATGACCAGTGATTGTTACTTCCTGCCATCTTAATATTGGTAGAAATAGTGTGTGAATGAGCTTCTTTCCTTTTGTTTTTGCTGCAGGCATGCTATTTGCTTCCTGTGCTTTCTTGTGTGTAGTTAACCTCTTTGGGTTGAAGTTTTCCTTCTAATCTCTTCTGTAGAGCTGGATTTGTGTATAGATATTGTTTGAATTTAGCTTTGTCATGGAATATCTTGTTTTCTCCATCTATGTTGATTGACAGTTTTGCAGGGAATAGTAGTCTGGCCTGGCATTTGTGCTTTTTTAGGGTCTGCAAGACGTCCGTCCAGGCCCTTCTGGCTTTTAGAGTCTCTGAAGAAAAGTCAGGTGTGATTCTGATAGGTTTGCCATTATGTTACTTGACCCTTTTCCCTAGCAGCTTTTAAAATTCTTTCTTTGTTCTGTACATTTAGTGTTTTGATTATTATGTGGTGAGAATATTTTCTTTTCTGGTCTAATCTGTTTGGGGTTCTGTAAGCTTCTTGTACAGTTATAGGTATCTCTTTTTTTAGATTTGGGAAATTCTCTTCAATGATTTTGTTGAAGATATTTTCTGGTCCATGGAGGTGGGACTCTTCTCTTTCTTCTATTCCTATTATTCTGAGATTCTGTCTTTTCATTGTGTCCTTGATTTCCTGAAGGTTTTGTGTCAGGACTTTTTTAGATTTGACATTTTCTTTGACAGATGTATCCATTTCTTCAATTTTATCCTCTGAGCCTGAAATTCTTTCTTCCATCTCTTGTATTCTGTTGGTGATGCTAGTGTCTGTAGTTCCGATTCTTTTCTTAAAGTTTTCCAGTTCTATGGATGTCTCAGATTGGATTTTCTTCATTGCTTCAACTTCCCTTTTCAGGTCTTCCATTCCTTAAAGTGCTTTATTCATTTCCATCACCTCCTCTGCAGTACTTTGTTGTTGCTCTCTGAGGTATTTGATTTCCTCCCTTAGGCCTTCTATTATTAATATAAGCATAGGATTAAGGTCATTTTCCTGTGCTTCAATTGGGTTCAGCTGTCCAGAGTTGTCTGTAGCATTATTGCTAGGATCTGGAGACATCCTATTGTTTTGGTTTTTTTTTACCATGTTCTTGCGCTGACCTTTTGTCATCAGATGGACCCAGGTGTTATCTGTTTGTTTCTTTTGTTACCTGACCTTGGTGCTCAGGAAAACTCCCTGCCCTGGGGGTTGGCTGATCCTGAGATACTGGTGTTTACCTCCAGATGGCGGGCAGGTTCCTGTAATAGACTGACTGGCTCTCGGAGAGGAGGGTGGCTGCCGCTCTCAACTGCTTGTGACCCAATTGGACCAATATAGAGGGGATTGGAGTGGGGAGAGGGCTAGCCTCTGAGAACCTCGGAGCTGACAGGTCTCCTCAGAAAGGCAGGTAGAGCTGTGGTTGGGTCTGTGTTCTCCTCTCACTGACCCAATCATTCTGGTCCCCAGCTGGGCTGACTATGCAGGCAGGGAGCTCCACCCACAACAGATGCCAGCCTCAGTGCGCCTGTTGTGGACTGCCTCAGATGCTTGGGTGCTAGGGTGAGTGACCCACCCGCCCCAGTATTTGTGGAGAACACACTGTTGCGGGCTCTGTTTGCAGGCAGTCTTGGCTCCTAATTGCTTTGCTGTGACTGGGTTAGGTCTCTACCTCTCCGCTACAGTGCACACTGTGCCACCATGTTGGAAACTCCGGAAAAAAATAATCTCACTTACCTTTGCTCTTGTGGTGCGTCTTGAGTGCAGGCTGGATATCAGGCAGACGGGCAGGGCCGCTGGTCTGTGGCTGGAGCCATGGGCTGGATCCGCTCCTGGGCTAGATCTCTAGCCAGAGCTCCTCTCCAGACCGGTGATGGAGCTGGCTGATCTCAGGGTTGTGTTCCCGGGAACTGTGTGGGCTGTTTTACCTGGTGACCGGTCTCAATGTTCGCTGTGGGATATCAGACACCGTCTGTGTTTCACTGTAGGCTAGGGAACCTCACATTCACTCCACAGTGACTTATCTCATTCACCTACTACTCAGATGCACTGCTCTATGGTCGGCGCCATCTTGGAACCTTTTTTTTTTTTTTAATCTAGGAACTATGGTATCAAATCCCCTAGAGTTCTAGCTTGGGTTTCTATTCCTTCTTTCTGGCATTTGACCTTCTTCTGTGGGTCCAACATCTTCTCTTATGTCTCTGAACACATTAGTTTCAATTCCTTTGCTTTCAGTACCAAGTGTGCCCCTGAGTCCCTTGTGTCTTTTTGTTGGGCTCACTCTTTTGTGTTAGGCTTTTTTTTTTTTTCAAAAGTTTTGAGTCCTTAACAATCTGTTGATATTGCAGAGTTACTTTAATGATCTAAGTAAGTGACAGCATAAACCCACTGGGGGGCTTCAGTCTAAGATGGCCAAGTGACCTTCAGAGACCACTCAGGGGTCAAATCAAGTTTTTCTCTCTTGAGTGGTTCAGCCTTTATAAGGAAAGACTTGCAATTCTTGATTCTATTATGCCTGTCTTCTGTGAGGTGGAATCAATCAAGAGGATTCAACTACTATCATATAAATTCCAACTTATGGGTCTTGGAAGAAGGGTCAGTCTGCACAGCACTTCAAGCATGAGAACCTAAGACCTATCCCCAGCTCCTGGGTAAAAAGGCAGGTGATACACAATCATAGCCTAACACATGGAGGGTAGATACAAGATGATCACTGGAACTCACTGGCTAATCACTATAGCCTACACAGTGAGTCCAGATCCCACTGTCTCAAAGAATAAGGTGGATGACTCCTGAGAAACCATACCCAGGGTTGACAGGGGCCTCCACATGCATCTGCACACATATTTAATCTCTCACACACACAAACTAATAAATGAAATTTCCTTACTCCAAACTCACATCCCAACTGCAAGTATGCACACTCCTTCCCATAGATAGGCTCTCTTAGCTTCATAAGTCTTGTGTCCTATCACCAATTAGCTCCTTTCTTACTGAAGGCTTGGTGTTTGAACATATATGTTCATGACCTGCCTGGTAAAGTCATTATCACCCTAACTTCTTGGAGCCTCCATCCTCATTGATTGAAAATTATAATTATCTCCTAATTTCTACCTAATGGGGCAGCAACTCCTGATTTTCCATCTTACATCAGAAACTATATTCAATTTTGACCTTCTTTCGATCCCTCCAATATGCTAGGTTTATTCCCACCTTGGGAGTTTTGTGTGGCTGGTTACTATATCTGTATTTTGATAGTCCAGGGCATCTTTTTTAATATTTTAATTTTTAGTAATTATTTATTACTTCAGGTTACATCTCCATCACAGTGTCCTCTTTCCACCCCTCCCAATCCCGCCCTCCCACCCTCCATCCCCTATCCCATCCATCCCACTCCTCTGGAGTGGAGTGTCCCTACCTAACAGTCCCCCACCCCAGTTCAGGAGTCATATGAGGGCCAAGAGCCTCCTCATACCCTGGGGGCCTACAAGGCAGCACCACTAGGCCAAAGTGTCTCATTGACAAGGAAAAAAGTCTATGTTCATGTTCCCTTTGGTGCATTATTTGTAGTATAGTTATCCTGTCCTATATGGGTAAAATCCAATTATAAATGAATAGATGCCATGTGCATCTTTCTGAGTCTGGGTTAGCTCACTCAGGATGAGCTTCTCTAGTTCCATCCATTTAGCTGCAAATTACATGATTTTGTTGTTTCTGATGGCTGAGTAGTATTCCATTGTATAGATGCACCACAGTTGTTTTTTTTGTTTTTTTGTTTTTTTATCCATTCCTCGATTGAGGGACATCTGAGTTGTTTCCAGTTTCTAGCTATTACAAATAAGGCTGCTATGAACCCAACATCTGACAAAGGGCCAATACCCAATGTTTACAAAGAACTCAAGAAATTAAATGCCAAGAAACCAAATAATCCAATCAAAAAATGGGTAACAGAGATAAACAGAGAATTCACAAAGGAGGAATCCCTAATGGCTGAGAGACACTTGAAGAAATCCTCAACATCCTTAATCATCAGAGAAATGCAACTCAAGACAACTCTGAGATTCCATCTTACACCTGTCAGAATGGCTAAGATCAAAAGCTCAAATGACAGCACATGCTGGCGAGGGTGTGGAGAAAGGGGTACCCTACTCCATTGCTGGTGGGAGTGCAAACTTGTACAACCACTATGGAAATCAGTCTGCTGATATCTTAGAAAATTTGGAATAGCTCTACCTCAAGACATAGCCATACCACATCCAAATGATTCCTCACCAAATCACAAGGAAGTTTCTTCATCTAAGTCCAGGGCATCTTATGATAGGCTCCAATATACCATTCAGATGATGATATTCTTATAAACATTGCCTCCAGTTAGTAAGATTCTTTCAATATTCTGTATTACCATGCTGGCTGGATATTTGCTTTAATTCTCAGTGTTAATCAAAGTGGTAGAGACTAAATGGAGTCTTGTTTGAATTTGAACACTGCCACCAAAACTGTATTTGTCTCTTGAAAAACAAATGAGCAAGTGAACAAAGAAATCATCTCTTTTCCTGGAAGGATAGTGGAGACTTCATAAAAAATAAATATTTCACCTATAATGTATAGGATTTCTTGGTCTTTCAGAGGCATTTAAAGAAGAAATTATATATTGCAAGAGAAAGGAAGCAGTCAAGCAGCATGTTCAGGCAACAGTGATAGGTATGAAAGAAAATAAAGATATGGTGCCTGAGAAAGGGTTAAGAGACAAGTAAAAAGGGCACATACATTCAAGGCAGCTTTATTTTATTGGTATTGATTGCATCTTCTTCCTGGAGTTTTGCATCTTGTCAATGAATAATGCATATGCTTAATGGTCTAGTTTTCGAGGAACCCACAAACTACTTCAGAAGGGCCTGCAAGATACTCAATTATGATTTCACAAGAATTACTACTCAACAGAGAGCTCATAAAACTATATTCTGATTGGTTTCTGTAGCTAAGAACCTGCCTGTCACTGATGGCTGTAAGGAAGTCTGTGTATTCTCCTGAGCCCAGCTGATTTCACCTCACGGCTCCTGGGAAACGCTATACTCATAGCTAGAATCCAAAGATATGAATCTTTCTGCCTGCTTTGAGACTTTAAGACTGTCTCCATAGCTAAGTAGTTCTCAACCTTACTAACACTGAGACCCTTTAATACAGTTCTTCATGGGGTGGTGACCCCCAACTGTAAAATTATTTTCATTGCTTCTTCATGACTGTGATCTTGCTCTTGTTATGAATAGTAATGTAAATATACATGTTTTCTAATGGTCTCAATCAAACCCTGTAACAGGGTCATTTGACACACAAGGGGGTGTGACTCCCAGGTTGATAACCACTGCCCTAGCCCCAGGAGGCCATAGAGCTTCCAGCTGGCTCAACTTGCACAGACCAGAGCATAAATACCCTAGGAACAAGCCTGCCCACATGTGAGATAGGAGTCCTAGTAAATGGCTCAGCAGGCCTGTCCTCTAAGAACACAATGCCCAGGAATGTTCTGTTCTCTCCTCTAAGCATCCATGCTCACAATGAAATTGCAGAACTAGACATACAGGCTGGCTCCTCTTCTCTCTTGTCATTGTCCCTCTCCTCTCTCATTTCCACTTCCTGAAAATGCCTCCTGATTAGCTTACCTTATTTCCACTTTTGCTCAGGTTCAGGTTTGGGGAGGATCTAACCAGAACATATACCAAGCAGATGCTGCTGGACAGGAAGGTGTCCAGTTACCAATCCTGCCCTCTGGAGGCTGAGGCAGAAAGATACCTGCAAGTTTGAGGCCAGCTTGCACTGCAGAGGTGTTGCAGGGCATCCAGGGTTTATGTGAGACTTTGTAACCATGCCCCTTCAAAAGCAAACTAAACAAGAAACAAATGCTATTCAACTATTAACCAGTTCCCACCAATTCATAATATATAGACATGGAGCCTTTCCGTCATTTCCTCCTTCCTTTTTTTAGTTTTTATTTTGTTGTATTATTGTTGTTGGTAGCTGCGGTGATTTGAACGAGACTGGTTCCTATGGGCTCGTATATTTGAATGCTTGTTCCACAGTTGGTGGAACTATTTGGGAGGGATTAAGAAGTGAGGCCTTCTTGGAGAATCTATGTCACTGGGGGTGGGCTTTGAGGTTTCAAAAGCCTATTTACACTTTCTCTCTGCCTCATGGTTATTGTCTCACCATATAAGCTCTCAGCTACTACAATGGCACCATATATGCCTGCTGCTATGCTCCCTGCCCTGACCATCATGAACTCTACTCATTCTCTAAAATTATAAGCAAGCCTCCAGTTAAGCCAGTAGTTCTCAATGTGTGGGTTGCAGCCCTTTTGGATGTCAAATACCCTTCACAGGAGTACCTAAGGACCACCCAAAACCACAAATATTTGCATTACAATTCATAACAGTAGCAAAATTACAGATATGAAGTAGTAACAAAAACAATTTATGGTTGGGGGGTCACCACCACATGAGGAACTGTATTAAAGGGTCACAGTGTTAGAAAAGTTGAGAACCACTGAATTAAACTCTTTATTTTATAGGTTACTTTGGTCATTGTGTTTATCACACCAATAGAAAAGTAACTAAGACAGTAATAATTCGGGTTTTTCCCTCTTCGGGTTTTTGGTTTTGTTTTTTGTTTGTTTTTGTTTATTTGTTTCCTTGATTTTTGAGACAAGTGGCCTAGAACTCACCAGTAGCACATTCTGACCTGGAACTCATGATGACCCATTTGATTCAGCCTCTTCTGTGCTGGGATTGCAGGTATGAGCTCCCCACTTTCTGCTTCTATTTGTTTATCTTTTTCTTTGTTTCTGGTTTGGATTTGTTACAACTGGTTTTTCTTTGTTATCATTTATATTTATTGGAAGAAAAATTTATTAGTGATTCAGAAGAGAATACTAGGATAAGAGCCTAAATATAAATATTTTAGTCCCAAGATTATCTGTTATTGTTGTTGTTCTTGTTGTTCCTAGAGACAGAAATTTCATTTCACTCTAAAATCTCAATTGATTAAAATGAAAACATTGGATGCCATAGA
Source organism: Lophiomys imhausi (assembly GCA_907164525.1). Classification (NCBI taxonomy): domain Eukaryota; kingdom Metazoa; phylum Chordata; class Mammalia; order Rodentia; family Muridae; genus Lophiomys; species Lophiomys imhausi. Next base: position 6,597,365 of record CAJQZJ010034182.1, on the reverse strand, counting down.
TGTTCATCCAGGGCAGTCAGAGTATATCTAGAAGTGTTGGTTTTAGGACTTCATAAAAAAGTAGTCAGTACTCTTTTAGATAAAGCTATAGACATGTTTCCCTGAGGCCAACTAGACATGGCTTGAAGTGTTTTCCTGCCAAGAGTAACTTCCCACCATCACCCAATTGTCATCTATGCCTTGCTTGGATCTCTCTCTCTCTCTCTCTCTCTCTCTCTCTGTCTAGTTCTTTCTGTCTTTAGGTTGTTCTTTCTGTCTGTCTGTTTCTTTCTGGCTTTAGGTTGTTTCTTTCTTTCTTCCTGTGTGTTTGTCTCTCTCTCCCTTCCTTCCTTCCTTCCTTCCTTCCTTCCTTCCTTCCTTCCCTTCCTTCCTTCCTTCCCTCCTTCCTTCCCTCTTTCTTGCAGTCTGTTGGGGGGGGGGTGCTAGGTGCATGAATTCCATGGCAATTAAGTGGAAGTCGGAGGCAGTCTGGAGAGTCCGTGTTCAGTTCCCACCTTTTTTGAGGCAGGGTCTCTTCTTCAGGCTCAGTGGCCAGCTAGCCATAGAGACTCTTGGGACTCTCTTGTGTCTTGAAATAAAAGTGCTGGATTGGTGATGTGTGATACTGTGTTTGGCTTTACATGGGTTCTGCAGATCTGAACTTGAGTTTTTAAGCTTATACTTTCCATGTCCCTGGCCCTTTGCTCCTTAGTTCTTAAGGCTTGAGTAAGCTCATAGCTTTAAGTCTACATCTTATTTAATTTAGGTCAACAACAGCTTTTTCTCCTTCAGCAGAGTATAACTAAGTAAACCATGTTACCAGGAAATGAACTATAAAAGCCACACCAGAAAACCCCAGCTAGTCCCACATTTTTCCTTGTTTCTTTCACTCCCCTTTAGAAAAACACCCATGGATATATGTGATCTTCTCACCCAACCACCAGACTCTGAATTTTTCTCTAAGATAAAGTTTAGAGACTAAACGGAGGCAGCTCTGAATACTTAGCAGTGACTTGGGCCTAGAGCCCAGGGCCAAGCTCCAAGGTAGGGATGGCTTTGCTCCTCTTTCCAAGTCACCTAAGTCCCTGGCTGCCAAGTCTACAAGATGGGAGGACAGGCTGACCGAAGGTATTAAAAGGAGAAAGTAAAATACTTCCTTTGTTCTGAGTAGAAATTGCCCAAAGGAAATTCCTGTTCTCACCAGGTGATTAAACAGGTTTTATTAGAGACCATTATGAGGTTGGAGTTACTAATGCTGTTTTGTTGTGATAAAATGGTTCATTCTCTCATTTTTCTTATAATTTATCTTTCAAATAATAAGAACTAGATTTATTAATAATTTGACAACTCTAGCTTAGGTGTCAAAACCTTTTATGGGTAACTTACAGCCTGTTCTCTCATGAGACAAAGCTCAAAGATGAGCACTAAAGGTCTCTTAAAATACAGGAAAAAAGCTGAGTGTGTGGGTGAACCAGTATGAATGGTTATGTGTCTTGCTGGGTATAAACACAAACAGGAACATTTTTTCTGATATTTTATTTTCAACTTACAACTTCCAGAAAACCCAAGCTTAGTTCTCAGCAACCACATCACAGGCTCACAACTGACTATTAAGTCCAGCTCCAGGAGATCTGGCGCCCTCTTCTAGCCTCTATGGCACCTACACACACGTGTACAAATCCCTGCATCACACACATATAGATACACAATTTACAATTCACATGAATTTTATCTAACTTACACTAATTTCAGCAAAGCCTATGAAATTATATGTTAGTCTATCCCATCAATATGTAAAGAAGAACATAACTTGAATGTCATGTTGGAGTTCTGTAATTTTCTTCTATTTGCAGCTGAAATGGAAAAGCCCCTTCTTCTCTCAAATGCCTCAAACCAAGTCTTGCATCATGTACTCAGCAAAGCAGTAGACCAAAGGAGAATTGTGAAGTATTTTTTTTCTTTGAATGTTTGTACCACATCTAATTCAAATGTGACTTCAGATATTGTTTCTAGAGAAACACAGTGATCAAAATTCATTGTCAAGTGAATGTGGAAATAAGATGATATTGTGGCATTTGAGTTTCTAGATCTGGTGACTCTCGGCTTCTAGCCCTGTAGCCTGCATCGCCAAACTCAGGGACTGTGCGTTGCCTCTGGCCTAAGAGCTGCCTCAACATGTAGGCTAGGGTTCAAAGTGACTGTGTACACAACAAAAAAACACAACTTTTTCATTTCTCTTACTTCCCAAAAGCCCCCCCTTCAGGGTCATTGTCTCTCCCTTTCCAACCCATCACTGCCCTTACCAGAGCAAGCTCTCACAATGTCATCCTGCCCATATTTTCCTTCCTGATTGATGTGCCACACCAATGTTACACCATAATTTTGTAGCATTAGCAGAGGGTAGACCTCTCCTGGTAGCCAATTTCTTTGTGCTTTGCACTTCAGAAATTATTACCTTCCTTAGTTTAATTGATTGTCATTCCATTTTCATTAATCCAGTACGTTTGGTGGTTTAAAAAAAAAAAAGGAATCTGACAAATGGTTTGAATCTCCCAGAATGAGAACCTCTACATAAATGCCTGCTGTGGTTTCTATAAGAGTGAGAAAGTACTTTGGGAAAACCTGTGTTTTATGGGTCCATTAATGAATGACTAGAGTTGACTAGAGTGGTTAAAAATATCTGGCTAGAAGCCCTGTTTCTCATTAGGCACAAAAGATGTAGGTTAATGGAGCAGTTAAACGTATTTCACATCCTGAGGCTCTAATAATACTGAGGAAAGTTAAGTAAGCTGCTAAGAAAGAGATACAAAAGCACATCCAGGCAAACGCCCACAGCATAGACATGGAACAATTCAGAAGGAAATCAAGGCAGAATGGCCAGCTGCTGCCACTTTGTAGTCAGAACTGTCTTCAAGGCCGCCCTTGTTAAAATAGGAATCACATTTCACAATGATGTAGGAGTCATGAAGCAGAGGAAAGGAACACAGAGAGGTAGTGTTAGCAAGTTCATGGCAGTGTTAGGGACTATGGGCAACAGGACAAAATGCAATTTAAGGAAAGCAAGAATTATATAACTAGAAAATATTGATGTGATAAGACTATAGTAAAGATACAAGACTTCAGGGATTTTGAAAAAAAAAGTTATTTTCTTAAATGACTTAAATGTTTTAGTTTCATTGATGTATATGTGTATGTGACCATACATGTGTTCAGGTGCCTACAGAGGCCAGAAAGGTATCAGACCCCCAAAAGTTGGAGTTACAGCTGTTGTGGGCCAACCATTTGATATGATTTCTGAAAACAAAACTTTGAAAAAACAGAAAGTATTCTTAACTTCTGAATCATTTCTCCGGGCTCAAAAAATTAAATTATAATGCTGACAATGTCATTAGGTCCAGGACACATCATCTTTGTCACCCTTGAGTCATTAGAATATTGTACAAAATGTGCCATGAAGTACCTATGCCATAATTGGTAATATGCCAAGATGGGTATAACATAATTGGTATTTTAATAATAAAAAAAGTGTTAATAAGAAGATGGGTCTATTGGGTAATTCCTTGACAAGGTCCAGTTGAAAGATGAAGTTTAATAAGTCAAGCCTCCTGATAACAATGCCACATGCTCACTCAACTTCTCCAATGCCTTTCCCTCTTGTCTGCTCACCCTGCTGCTGAACAGAACATCCAGTGTCCTCTCGCATCAGTTGCCCAGACTCCCCACAGGACTTAAGCTTCTACCATCTAGAACAGAACATTTTATACTATAATCCACCCTCTCATCTTCCACCCCCTGGAAAATGAGGGTACCTTCAAATAACTGACCCCAGATCTTATGGTGTTAAAGCTTAGCTGAGACCTCAGGACAATCTGTAAACATTTCCTTTTATTTTCCCCAGCATGTCTCCTCTCCCTTACTGATTCTCCCTCAGATGCCTGTTCTTTAGGACTCCCTGTGTAGATAGTGTTAAAACCCCATCCTCTACACCATCAGTGAATATCTGTCCCCTGATTGCTAGAAGTCCTGCTTAGCCATTGTCCATGCTCCCACAGCATCCAACCCTACCATACAAATGTGTGCATAATGTTAGTCCTGCAGACCTTTGCATTTAAAATGAAAGGGGTTTACTTCAAAAGCATTGAAGAGAAAATGGGAATCTATAGCAATCCCTAATAGGAGTGTCCAGCCTTTTAATATTGAGATATGATTTGCATCTACAATGCTTATGCTTAGCTCAAAAACATACATTCCGGTTTTTGCAATATCCCCAATAATGTTATAAGTAAGTTTATGATTTGTGTTGGGTCATATCCATGGAAATTCGCATGCCTCTGCCTCTGATTCTGAAGTGCTGGGGAAATATTGTATTCGTTTATCATGTGTGTGTATATATGTGCATGGGCGTCAGGAGTAACGTGAAAAAGTTGGTACACTTCTACTATACAAATCCTGGGTATCAGGCTTGGCAGCAAGTGCCTTTATCTGCTGAGTCGTCTGCTGGCCCTTAATAGTATTTTAAAAGATAAATTCTACAGTGTGGATAAATTTCAAAATACTGTGCTGAATGAGAGAAGCTAGACTAGAAGAATACAGCATAATTTCATAAAAACGTCTCAAAAATGCAAACTCATCTATAGTGACAGGAAGGACCCCAGGGGTTGTGTGGGGGGTCAGAGATAGAGAACTAAGCAGCTGCAACAGGCTGAGAGGAATATTTGAAGATATGAAAAGGTCCATTGTCTTAATGGTGGTTATGGTGAGAGTAGATATGGATATTATATATGCATATACGGACATATTGCATATATATTATATACTTGGTGAAAATTTTCAAATTCTATACTTCAAATATGTTAAATTTATTTCGTGTCAATCAAAGTTTGATAACGCTATTGAATGTTTGAAAGTGTGCTTTTCTGCTTAATTCTTAACCTGCTACCACTTAGTTTCTAATCCCTGCCACTCAGAGAAACAACTTCAGTAAGGTCCTCATTAATATTTGAACCACTAAAGACACAAAAACCAATGTTGTTTACTGCTTTTCTACCAGATATCTCAGTGTTCCTGGTGTTCCTGCCAACCCTCATCCTTCAGTGTCTGTGCTTGGTGACCTCTGTGATCCTACAGCCTTTCAGTTCTTACCACATCCCTATGGAAAAGCTCTGCTCTCCTCCATATTTCTTCTATTCTGATTTCTGAACCAGGATATCTGCTGGGGTTCTGCTGGCACAATACCTTGGTTGAAACAGACTTGCCTAATATTACATGTAACACTCATGTATTAAAGGAAATTCTTGCCTCTCCTGAACTTGGTTATCGCATGCATACTAAGAATCTATCTGTATGACAACTATGGGACCCACTCTAACTCAGGTGTTCTGTTTCCAAACGCTTGGTGCATTATTCCATTCCATAAACAAAAAATGCTGTTCTGTTATGCCCAGTAACAGCACACCCCTGTAAGCCCAGCCTTTGGTTGTCACTATGTAGCCCAGGCGGGCTCTCACGCTTGATTCTCTTACTTCCAACTTCCATATCCTAAGTGCTGGGATTACAGATGGGTACCACCACCAGCTTTGTGCACATTTCTGCAGCCAATGCCCAATTATTTGCTCACCAAAGTTCATCTTTGCTGTCCGCCAGGTACCACCTTCCCTTCAGCCATGGTAGACAACAAACAGAAGAAAGTCAGATGCATGGAAACAATCCTTAGCTCAACTGTCCAGCATAAACCGCTCTAACTTTGTCTCATTGCCTCCCATCTCACAGGAGCTGCCTGGATTGTAACTGGAATTAATTTCCCATCATGTCTTGCTTTTACTACTGAACCCACCTCCTTTTGAGCCCAGACAATCCCTCTCCATGCCTGCTTCATACAATGGCTGCCTGTTTCACTCTTAAGCTGAAACCCTGAAATTCCTTCTGTGGCCCTCTCTGAGATAGAAAAAGAATTTCAAATCCTGCCACTGGCAATCAGGACACAGCCTCTTCAGAAGTTTGGCCTTATCTACCTTGTTAGCTGGAATCTGTATTGACTTCCTGTTGCAATCATTCTGATCTAGAAGCAAAGAGGAGGCTTCAGCTTGCTGCATGAGCACTTATCACCGTAATGTTCTCAAGCCCGTGGTCTTCCCTGCTTCTCATGCTATTCCTTCTATCTTTCTCAGTACCATCTTGTGTCTAGTAAGATTATGAGTCAGAGTCAATGTACCCCAGAAGCTCCCATTATGGCCCATCACTTCAAACAGTTGCCTTTATACCCATTAGGTCCTGATACCATTTTCAGTACTCCTTAAACATCCCAGTTTTGTCTAATTGACTCTCCTAATTATTCATCTGTACAACAATCTTTTTTATGTTAACCAGAAGGATTTAAACTCCTTCCATTCATGGCATTCAATGTATCTAGGATTCTGCAATTATAACTTCACATCATTTATTCCACAAACATTTCTTTGAGTCTAGTGTCTTCATTTTAGAGGAAAAATTAAGAAACAACGTCTTAGAGAAATTATTTGAACAATTTAACCAGCTTTGGAGAGCTGTGAATTGGGAGATAGGATATTTGAAATCAAGTGTGTAACTACAGATGCTAAAGTTCCTGATCTCTAAGCCACAGCCAGTCTCTTTCCCCTCCCTTACTCTCACCCCTCCCCCATTCCTAATCCGAAGTTCTGGATTTATCTGTTCATCACACTGTGTCTAAGGATAGAACCTGATAGAGCTGACGTTCAGCAGAGATTTGTCTAGTGAGTGAATGTGTTCTGACATCTCCTCCAATTTCTTTCTACTGTAACATTTACAGGCCATTGAAGGAAAAGAGAAACAAAAATAACTTTTCAGTAGGATCAATTCTGAAATTCCGTCTGCTCAAATTTGGTCAGTTTCATATCAAGAAACAATGCATCTAGTTAATTTTACTCATCATTGACTCTATTCACTCCACATCCTAAAAAGTACAAAAAAAAAATTCCACTGTATGACATGAAGAAGAAATAAATACCCTGGTGGGAAAAATGCATTCTGATCACTAGAAGGAGAATGGTTCAGAAGGAGTTTATGGCACAGTGGACCAGAAAAAGAAGATCAGACTCTGTCCAAAATTTTAGAATGAGTTCAGAAAGTAAAGGAGTAGGGTGGGAGGAAACAGAAGGAAGGGAGGGAGGGAGAAGAGAGGGAAGGAAAGAATGAAAAAAGAAAGGAAGGAAGGAGAGGAGGAGGGGGGAAGGAAGGAAGGAAGGAAGGAGAGAGGGAGAGAGAAGAAATGTGGGCAAGAACTTGATGTCCCAATGTCTTTAGGGATCAGTTTCTCATATACAAAGCTTTCAGAAAGGGAAAGAGAACTCAGATTTCCTGTAAGAATGGTGTGGGTGACTTTTAAGGCCAACAGTGCATATGAATCCTGAAGCAGTGTGCCTTAACTAAGCGCAGGGAGTTCAGATAAGGAACTGATTTCATGTGCTTGTGTACTCTGCTTTATCTTTAGCTTGAAGGAAGTATAATTTTGGCAGGCACTGAAAGAAGACAAAATATATGTGGCCATCCAGGCTTACTGAAAGGACATTTGTTACCAGGCAGGTCTATTGCTTTGCACAAGGCACAGCTATGAGGGGAAATCAAGCAAAGACTGTTTGAAAAGTGAGGTTGCTAGTGTCACTGAAAGATCTAACAGGATTTAAATACATCTTCCTCTTTCTTTGCACACTGATTCTCATTCTAATGTATTCATTATGATTACAGAGGTGGGCAGAGATTGATGTTGGGGTTTGCCTCCAAACCCCCTACCACACACACCACACACACACTCACACATCCAAACTCACACACCCTCACATATACACAAAACACACACTCACACATACACCAAGACCTGGTACAAGACACACACCTGTAACTTTCTAGAGGCTGAGGCAAGTAGATCTCAAGTTCAAGGCTAGCCTGAACTTGGGCTATATAGTAGGAGACTGTCTCAAGAAAAAAAAAACAGATACATTAATTACAAAAGTAAAATAGAGACATGTATGTTCCTCTGTCCACAAGTCATAGAGGAGACATAAGGCTAAGTTAACTAAGGGACATGTTTGTTCTCCTTTTCTGGTTCAACATAATAAAGTTGCAGTTTCTGTCACATTCTCCTTTTGATCTACAGTGGATGTTAGAGTTCCTGCTATAATATCTGTGCATGAAGAAAAAAATAACAAATATAAAAACAAAACAACAATAAAAGGGGAACTAGTGAGGGGAAAGTATATGGATTGTTTCTTTACCTTGGGTGGCATTCTTTTTTTTTTTCTTTTATGCTCATCTATTACTTCAACTTACATCTCCAACACAGTCCCCTCTCTCCACTCCTCCTGGGTCCAAACTTCCACCCTCCCACCCTCTCCCCCTTCTCCCACCTATCCTACTCTTCTGGTATGGGGTGCCCTACATATCAGTCCCCTTCAGTTCAGCAGTCATATGAGGGCTAAGATCTTCCTCATACACTGGGAGACTACCTGGCAGATCCACAAAGACAAAATGTCCCACTAACAAGTAACAAAGTCTATGTTCCTGTTCCTTTCAGTCTGTTGGTTGTAAGATGGTTATCCTGTACTATATGGCTGAAATCCAGTTATAAGTGAATACATACCATGTGCATCTTTCCAGGTATGGGTTAGCTCACTCAGGATAAGCTTTTCTATTTATATCCATTTAGTTGGAAATTGCATGATTTCCTTGTTTCTGATAGCTGAGTAGTATTCCATTGTGTAAATGCACTACAGCTTTTTGTTTGTTTGTTTGTTTGTTTTGTTTTGTTTTATTATTCTTTTTTTTTCTTTATTTTTTATTTCTTCAAGTTATATCTCAATCACAGTCCCCTCCCTATTCCCCCTCCAGTCCCACCCTCCCACCCTCAACCCCATCATCCTCTTCCCTTTTTTTTTTCTTTTAAGTTTAAGGTATATCTTATTTCCCCCTACAGTTTCCCCTTTCAGTCCAAAAAATGGCTCTTATAATAATAAATACAATACAAAACAACAGAGGTAATTAGGCCACAGTTATGAGGGTTATTTGGCTTAACGTACATTCCCAATGACCAGTCCATATGTATTTGGTACCTGACTTTAACATTCTACTATCTAACCATCTCCATGAGTTTAAAGGTCTATATCTGACTCAACATTCATACTAACTTGCAACACAATTTTAAAAGTATCTTTCCAGATCTATAACACTCTCTTGACTCCTAAACAACTCAAAATTTAATTATGAGACTCTAGCTATCTGTTCTTCAATCACCTCAGAGACCTGAGAGGGATAAATATATCTGATTTTATAGGAAGTACAGGGTCTGCAGCTTCCCAAACTAAGAAATGACATACCAGTGGCTGCCTGGACAGTTCCCATTTTCTCTCTATACATTACAGCATCACTCTTCAGTCGTTTGGCCCCGCTTCTCTGACAGACATTGATTGTAGAGCAGGGGTTATGAAGGACTTACCTACCCTGTCTTGGCAGAGCTAGGCTGTCGACTTACCTGTTTCCAGGTTTTGTCCTTTTTGGACAGCATTGTGTCTACAGTTGGAGCAAGGGGCTTTTCCTACCAAGAGATAGGCTTGCGACTAATTCAATCATCTCCCACTGGAGATTCTTCGATGCTCATCTTCTACTTGGAGGAGAATAGGGGTGCTGTCAGGAGTTGATATGTCTTGATATAAAAAAATCTAAAGTTACGAAAACATCTTTGAATGCCATATTCTGCAGATCTCTTGAGGTTTTTGAAGAGGCCCTATCTATCTCTTATATTAGGGTAAGCAGATGTTGCTTGTCTCTTAGCAGGTTTATTTCTGATTAGCTTAGCAAGTAACTATAATAGGCTGTCATAGTACCTAACAGAATGACCGGCTTGCATAACCATTAGTTTGCATTTCTTAATTATCCTAAACAGTTTATGACAGTTAGTAGTAAAAGGCCAAAACATAACATTTCATTTTTCTTCTTTACCTCCTAATCCTTCCATCCCATTTCTCTGGGGTGGGGTGTCCTTATATAACAGTCCCTCATCTCAGTTGAGAGGTTGTATGAGGGCCAAGAGCCTCTTCATTCATTGGGGATCTACAAAGCAGTACCATCAGTGAACAGTGTCTCGGTGCCTGGGAGAGAGTACTACTAAACAAACAAATCAATAAGCATACAATAGATAGAAAAGACTAAAATAAAATAGAAAAAATATAACTAATATATAAAAAATAAATAAAAATTAAAAAATAAAAATAAGAAGTCTATGTCCATGTTCCCTTTGGTGTGTTAGTTGTAGTATTGATACCTTCTACTATATAGCTAAAATCCTACTATAAGTGAATAGATGCCATATGTGTCCTTCTGAGTCTGGGTTAGTTCACTCAGGATGAGCTTTTCTAGTTCCATCCATTTGGCTGCAAATTGCATGATTTCATTGTTCCTGATAGCTGAATAATATTCCATTGTGTAGATGTACCACAGTTTTTTAACCCATTCTTCGGTTGAGGGACAGCTGGGTTGTTTCCAGTTTCTAGCTATTACAAATAAGGCTGCTATAAACATAGATGAGGAAACTT
>CAJQZJ010034182.1:6523119-6583660 GCA_907164525.1 Lophiomys imhausi | reverse complement strand
TTCTTCTTCTTCTTCTTCTTCTTCTTCTTCTTCTTCTTCTTCTTCTTCTTGACTTGTCAACAAAGTTTTTTATTAATTTTTTTTACTTTTTTATTTTACATCTCAATGACAGCCCCCTCCCTCCTCTCCTCCCAGTCCCACCCTCCCACCCACTTCCCCCATGCTCTACCCCCACCTGGTACCAACCCAGTCTGCCACATCAAATTGTGTCAGGACTAAGTGTCTCCTCTTCCACTGAGACAAGACAAGGCAGCTCTGCTAAGAAAAATGGAATCCAGAGGGAGCCAATAGAATCCAAGTCAGATATATTTCTTCTATTTAAAAATATGTTTCATAAAGAAAAAATTTAATGAGAATGTGCTAATTCAATGTAACCCCATTACCCTAAATTGTAACCTCCTGTTGGCTGTCTAAAAGTGTTATTTTGGATTGTTTTCCCAGAGTTTGTCGTTATTTTATAGCATAAAGGTAAGTATATGATTATCTACTTTTCTTATCTATAACCAGAGAGTTCACCTTAGTAACTGAATGAATCTTATAATTTTCCTTTATGGGTTTTTCCTTTAGTCAATAAATACTTAAGATGCATTCATTATATGCAGAATATTAAAGTGTATTCAAGCCCCATTTTATCTGCCTTGTTTCAGATCAGTATCTAAGGATAAATATTCATGGGTGTCTTGCTTTTGACATGTTACAAATTAGCATTGACCTTGGTCAAGTTCATTTTCAAATACAGTAAATATGCTTTACATACTCCTCTGAAATGCCACTTAAACATTGGGCCTTGTGAACAATAAATCACCAAAATCGCAAAAAAATTCCTTATTTTAGTAAATATAATCTGCTTAGCAATAAACTAGGGGTAATTCTACCTGAACTGTTATTCTGTAGTTTGTTCAACACAAACATTAAATTTTCATTTATCTTGCTCATAGAAACAACAGGGAGATTGTTTAGCCTCAAAATAAAACACACATGTTACTTATGTGTACACCTGAGCAAGGATGAGTCTTTTACACACACACACACACACACACACACACACACACACACACACACAACAGGGGTGGGGAAGGGCACAAAGAGAAATGAAGTTGATCTGGTAAAATATTCTTGCCAAATTTTAAATATGTCCTTTCTTCTCCTGACCATTCATTTCATGGCTTCTTTAAAAACTACTGAGACTTGCCCTCAAACAAGAGGACACACTTGGATGCTTTTTGAAGATCATGATTGACAGAGCCCTGTCTGTGGGTTCACCAAATACTATTGAAGGCACCAGTGCACCTACTAGCAAAAGGGCAATCTGATCATTTGAATCCATGTTCCTCTTCTCAACTGTAAAATGGACACTTTCTTTTTAGCGTTCTCTTGCTTTTCATCATTGGATTAAAAGGCCCTGGGGTGGATAAAACACTTTACACTGAACAGGATATAGTATATGTCTCACAGATGTTAGCATCTATTCTTATAATTCACCAGTTAATATGCCTTTCATTAATCTCTTTGACAGATTGGTTGTGAGACTCTTACAGATGTCATAATCCAAAGATCTTAAGACACTTCCATAAACATAACATTTGTGTATGGCATATGCATGTCTTCCTCCATTACTAAAGCCCCTGAGATTACTTACGACACTGAGCCCAATGTAACTGCTGTATGAATAGTTATTATGCTTTACTGTGCAAGGAATAATAAGAAAAAATCAAGTACGTGATCAGAGTAATTCAACTGGTCTTTCTCTAGTCTCCTGTGCCCTAGGCTGGTCTCCTCCTCGCTGTGCAGACAAGAATGACCCTGAACACCTGATCCTCCTGGCCCTACCTCCCCAATGCAATTACAGATATGTGTCACCATGGTCTATGCAGTATTGGGGATCAAACTTAGGACCTCAGACATGCTAGGCAAGCACTCACCAACAAAACTGCATCTCCAATCCCAGATGCACTTAAAACAAATGCGTTCAATGTGTGGTTTGAATGTTTGTTTTGAAACTCGGAAAAACAAATGAAATGAAGGCAACAGTTGTCTTTCCATCTGAAAGGTGTGAAAGCAGGCCTCTGCTGGTGGACCCCTGTTTGCCACTCCAGCATCCAGCATGCAACTCACCTGAGTCTGGATACTTATTTCAGCTAAGCAGTCACACACCTTCTCATTGGGACTTTCCCTATGAACTCTTTGAATTCTCTTGAATTCTCTCTAAGAGCAATATTTAGTTGTATGTCCCCGAAGGACTATACCACCCATAAAAGACAGATTCAAAAGGAAATGTTGTACTTATCCCTTCTTTTCCTTGACAAATTTTCCATATTAAATCTCTATCTTTTCTGTTTTTTCTTCTTATTCTAAATAGAACCAAAGATAATTTTTGCATTTTTAATTCTGTGAAGTTTGGTTTCATATTGTCCTCACCTGCCCTCCCTCCCTTATCCCCCCCCCCCCTGTCTTCAGTCTTAGTTCTCTTCCACCTTTCCTCCCTCACTCCCCCCTTAAGCCTTACCCCCCTCTCCCTCCCTTCTTTCCTTCCTTCCTCCCTTCTTTCTTCCCCCTGGCCTCCTCTTTCCAAAGACATTAGGAAATTTGTTGCATTAGTTCTTTCTTATAGATTTTTGTTTGTTTTGTTTTGTTTCGGATAACTGAGTATCCAAAGCTAGACTTGAACTTGTGGTTCTCCTATCTCAGACTGCCAAATCCTGGAATTACAAGCATTTCCTTTTATAAGAATATCATATCATCCTTATATGCATTTAGGAAAAGCCACATAATACTGTGGGGGCAGCCTCCTTGGTATTTAGTACTTTATTATAGCTCTCTACTTTGTCCTTATTTAGTTAGGTGACATTAGTATATAGTGTGCAATCCTTTCTCCTCCCCACTTCACATTCCTCTTAAGTTGTATATGAATTTTAAGGCCAGGCAAGGATAACTAGGTGGCAGATCAGGGTAGGGGAGAGCAAGAGAAGAGAAGGAAAGAAGGAAGGAATTAAAGAAGGGAGGAGGAGGGAGAGGGGAAGGGTAGAGGGGAAAGGACGAAGGAAAGGAAGGAAGGAAGCAAGCAAGCAAGCTAGTGAGACTCCGGTTTTATTTTTAAAATAAATTTTAAAATAATAAAAGTGTGCGCGCATGCGTATATGCACGTGGACGCGTCCTTTTTACCTGTACTCTAATTTCTCCTGAAGTGTAAACTTCTGGGAAGCAAAAGCTGAGGCTCCCTCTGCTACTTGACTCTGCATAAGCAGACACTCCTTAAATCTCAAATCCTACACGCACTATACTGTCCCCTCGAGGAAGGTTGCAAGCCAGGTCATTTGTTTTCACTGAGCTGAGGTTCGCTCACCCATAATTTGAGCTCAAGAAATATTCTTCACACTCTTCTAAACAGTTGAGGGAAACTCATTTCAGATTTCACATGGAACACGAAACTGATCGACCTCAACCCTTGAAGCACCGGGACGCAATTAGGGAGCACGTGAGACTATGCTGGGTGGGTTGACACTACTCGCCCGGGCTCCCTGCCCGGCCTCTAGTGATCCCACCCGAAAAACACCGGGATCTCCCTCAGCTGGCTTCCCTCGTCCCTGCCAGGCGGAGAACGCAGCCAAGCCCGCACGCGGGGAGCAGAGCCCACAGGGCCACTGGGCATGCTCAGAAAAGGAGCAGGTTTGGGACTCTAGCAAGCAGCTAGTGCGTTACACCGAGAGAAGGAGGAGAAGGAGCGGGAGGAGGAGGAAGGGGAGGAGGACGAGGGCAGCAGTAGCCACGATCGCCACCACCAGGCAGAGGAAGAGTTCGTGGGGAGGGACAGATCTCCTTCCACTTGGAGCGCCTTCTGCCTGCTTTTGGAGAAAAGAATATAAGATAAAGAAAAGAGAGAAAAGGAACAAGAAGTGAGAGAGCAGAAGGAGGACACAAAATTTTAAGGCGAGATCAGAGAGGGCTGCCGGGGCGGGCAGGGACGCGCAGGAGGCGGGGGCGGATCAGCCGAGCCCCAGCGCTGTCGCCCGGGCAGGTGCCACGGCTGCTGCCCGGAGGCGGCATGTGACGCGCGGCCGCAGCTGCCCGCGGGCGGAGCGCGCTCGGACCCGGGAGCGCAACCGCGGGCCAAGTCGGCTGCAGCCGGGAGCCCCGAGCTCGAGACCCGCCGGGCGGAGCCGCAGCTGCTCTTGCACCCAGAAGCCGGGCGATGCAGACAAGGGCGGCTCCGGGGCACGAACGACCCTAAGGATAGTCGCTGTCTCCGAACGCTGTGCTACGAGAGACCGAGGTTCTGCGGAGCGAACCGGGAGGTCCGGGAGATTCGGGAAGGTGCGGAGGACTGGAGTGGGACAGCTACCTGGAGCGCGGCTGCCAGGTAAGGACGCGCGGGGCTCGCCGCCGCGCAGATCAGAGCGACCGGCTGGCGGCGACCGCTGACCCGGTTTCTTGGCTTGTCTGGTGGTGAAATAAGGGGAAAAAGTTTTCCGCGGCCGTAGGAAATTTGTTTGCTGCCGGAGTTTTAAGGAAGGACTGAGGAGGGACGAAGAGAGGTGATTTTTGTCAATCTGGGGGGTGGACAGGAATCTGAGATCGATCTGGTGAGGAGTTGGAGCGCGGAGACCAAGGGTGGAGAATGCGGAGGTGGCACCGAGCGCCTGAGAAAGGACAGGGACAGGCGGTCTGTAGCCCAGAGAGCGCCCCGTTAGGCCAACCCAGCTCCCTTTGGGTTTCTTTTCTCTCCCTTATAAGCGGGATCCAAACACGAAGTGGGGGGGGTCAAAAGCTATGTCTGTGAACCTGTGTGCTGGGTCCTCTGTGTGCCTTTTTAATACTGCTTTTTAGGAAAGCTAAATCAGACCCCTGTCAACCCCACAGCAGCGAGGGGCGACTGCTGGGGTTGCTTTTCTGGAGCGAAGAAGGGATTTTTGCATTCATGGTGGGAAAGGGTACTGAGCCAAGGTGCTTGTCTACTCTCGCTCAGCCGCGGCTCCTAAACTACATGGGATCTCTTCTCCGGAGCCCTCCCGCTCCTAGCACAACCTCCTTACAGTGTGCAGCTTGTACATTTCTACGTGGTTTTAAGCCACTGGGGTTAGGGGAACGGTTGACTGAAGCTTATAGAATTCACTTGTCCGCGCTGTGAGTGTTGGAATTGTGACCCTGCCCTGCCTGCTGGTGAATGTGTGAGACTCTCCTTGCACTGAGGGTGAAAGTAGGAGAGGAAGCCAGCTTGGGAGACTCTTATCCATATGGATGTATTTCAAAAATGCAGCCCTTGATTTGTGAAAAAGTGGTTTTTTAACCTGTCCGAAGTCTGTAAGCATATATGCTACCTCCCACCTACCCAACTCCACTGATATTGTTGGCAGGGTTTTGAAAGGGTGGCAGACTGTGCTGTTAGGGAGACTGACCATTTCACTGTAAGCTTTCAACAGATCTTTCCCTTCTCTCTTGGCCTAGGAGATTCAACAAGATAGAAAATGTACCATCCCCCAACACACACACACACACACACACTCACACACACGTCCACACACATACACACAGCACTTTACTACCTCTACCCTACTTTCTGGATTACTATTTGGAAACAACATATTCTTAAAGCCTACTTAATAATTATGGAGTCCAGAGGATTTCATATTGGGAAAGTATTCGTTCTGCAGGAACCATTCAACACTGTTTCCTGTGTTTAAAACAATGCTTGTGGATTTGCTTGAAAGACCTCACAGGAAGATATACCTTCCAAAAAGGAGGAAAGGGAGCCTGGAATAAATATACATGTATGCAGGGTTATGGTAGATGAATGTTAAAAGAAATGCGGTTTTTCTGTTTCAATTGCTGTGCCACTGTTGACTCCCTGTTGTGCCAGGAGCTGCTGTCAGCTAGTGTACATGTGCAAGGGCCATTCTTGCCTCTTCCATGTGTATTCTCATAGGCCACAGCAGTGTAGTGTGAATCACATATCTATCACTAGATAATATTGTCTTTAGATTATGCTTAGGTGGTTTGCCTCAATTGACTTATCATGCAGTTAGCTACTCTTAAGCTAGAAGGCATGTCATTTCTGAAGTTCCATAAGAACATATAACTTTAACATAAATTACTAAGTTAAAAATAATGGCTGCTGATCTGATATTGATTGTACACTAGGTTGGGAGGGGTGTTTTGAGGTTAAAGTAAACATGACAATAAAAGTGATGTAAATTTAAAAAAATAGTAGATAGTTATTTAAATGGACTCAATAGTTTAATTTGAAAATGAGATAAAAGCCAGACCTTTTGAAAAACTATGAGCAAAAATCTTTGCTCATAAAAAATTATTGTTAGGTAAAGGTGAGAAATAGACTATATGGAATTGAGTGGGATTTAGATAAAGACTACATATTAAGATAAGATTGAACCTATTCTAAAACTTACATAAGAAACTCATAAGCTTTAGGGAAATCTGGAAGGATTCACTCCACTGCTTTTTTTCCTGAGAGAAGGATAGACAATTTTGATTCAAACATATTTGTTTCTGAAGATTGCTAAAGCAAGGGTAAATACACTTTTTAAAGTGTGTATCTTTTCATTTTTCGTTATAAAAATAAATGACTTATTTTTTACTGCAAAGAAAAAATATTTTAAGGTAGAATATATGAAAATACAAGCTCCTTTTAATCATATTTTAGGGATTAATAGCAGGCAACCTGTTGAATGTGAGTTGTGGGGAGGGTAATGGGCATGCTTAGGATTTCTTGGATCCATGTTAATAAACTGAAGAGAAACTTAAAGGTTATAATTTAAAGCTTTCTGAAGGGCTCTTTTTAAAGTTTTTTTTTTAACCTAAAATATCATCACGTTTCTTGAGCTAACATAGTGTTCTTGCTTAATAATGCTGTTAGCTTTGGCAGACTCAGTTGCTTACACCTAAGTGGCCTGGACATCGTCACTGTAACTATGAAGAGGGTCTAGTTTGCAGTGTGGGGACATTTACATGCAGAGCAGCTGTGATGGCCCTTTACACCCAAGATAAATGAAGAGTTCTGCAGATATGGGGACTCAGCTCCTCATCATAATATGAAACCTAATTTTATATCATGGTATGTTATGACTAATACCATTACATTCTCAACAAGTTATTGAAGAATGACTAATTGGAAATATTTTCTTTCACACACTATACTTGTGAATCAAAAATATATCTTCCTTACAGAGAAATATTTTAAAAGGCATATACGGCTCCAACAAAAAAACATTAATCAAAACTATTTTTATATTTTAAATGAATCAGCATACACAAATATGCCTGGTGCTTAGTTGTTAAAGCAGTGTATACATGGTTTCCCAAAATGTGGTATTTATGAAATGCAACCCTAGACTTTGAGTCTGGTGGAAGTCCTGCTCTGGTTCTTAGCCCTTTGGGGGGGTCAGACTTTCAAACTCGAAGGGAAATCTTGGCTTTGTGACAAGATCATCTAATGCATTTAACAGGAAGTAATGCCAGTCAAGGTGGAAGTTAGACTGGAGAGACTGACAGACTCTGCTCTCTGTTAAAGAAGCTGCCTGAGCCTTGGATCACATACAAAGCTGAGTCCTGATCCTAGATCATGCAGTATCCAATGTGCCTCCCTCCATGTACTCCTTAGAGACAGCCTGCAAGGCCCAGAGCTGTCCCTTTTAGGGACTTAGTTGACTGTTCTCCAGAGTGCCTTTCAATGCTGCATTCCTGGCCTGTGGAAACCTTCATTGGAATTGGCATTGGAAGCTGTTGAAAATGAGGAGCTGCACAGATCCTACATGAAGATAGCAATCCTTCCTGAGGTTTTATCTCTGCACAGTGTGTGGAAATGGTCATGTTTGCCTACCTATAACTCAAGACAGGCACAAGAATAGAAGTCATGCAGAAGAATATTCTTGTTTGTTTTGTATATACACATTCATGTATGTGTGGGTACATGTGTGTTTTTAATACCAATAAAAGTGTTTACACATGTTTGCAGCAGTCAGAGAACAGCCTCATTCCTCTGGTGCTCTCTATCTTGTTTTGACACAGGGTCTCTCATTGGCATGAGACTCACCAGGTAGACTCTGCTGAATGTTCAACAAGTCCCAGAGATCCAATTATCAGTATCTCCCCAGCATTGGCTGAGACTACAAGGAAAAAAAAATGGATTCTGGGGATCAACTCTAAGGCCTCTTGCTTGCAACACTATACCAACAGAACAATTTCCCTAGCCCAGAAGTGTCTTTGGAACAAACTCAGAGTCACTATGCAGTGGCATGCAGTCAGAACCTGTGCCCCCTCAGTACTTCCAGAAAGAGAGAGGGAGAGAGAGAGAGAGAGAGAGAGAGAGAGAGAGAGAGAGAGAGAATGAGAATATGAAGCACCATTGTGAGGTGACTGCAGCTCAGCCTTAGGCCACTGTGTGCCTGTCATCCTGGAGTTCTGGCACTGTGCACACTTTTCAGCTTTTGGCAGGCTCTCCCCTGAAGCTTGGCAATTTAAATGCTTCCACCTGTTGGTGCTTCCTGTCCCTACCTAAGCTCCTGAGGCCAGAGGACTCTGGAAGGTAGGCACCTTCTTAGCCCTTCTCTGCAGAAACTTCCGCTCAGTCTGCCATGCTGACATGGGTGTAGCATCCTCTGGCCATGACGACAACCTTACAGGACATGCTGAGCTGTCCTCATCTCCACAAATGTGCCCGTGCACCCTGAAGCCACCCAAGATACGAAAACGTGTAGTGAATTGGCCATACACTTAAACAGGAGGAAGCCAACAGATGCGTGGAGGACTTTAAGCCCGTGCTGTTCCCTTGTGTTCTGCAACTGATTCCAGGACCTGGCCAACTTTTGCTTGTTCTTACCCAGTTCACACTACAGAAGGATATAGTCTGAGTTCCATGAGCTTGCTCTAATCTTGTGGGCCTCAGCAATTCCTTGAGCCCTTAACTGCTGTCTCATAGGACTAGGCTTCTTTTGTGTTTTAAGTTCACCTTTTCAGCTCTAGCTTTAGTGTTCTGCCTGAAATAACTTTTAGCAATGACCTTGACAGTCAGCCTTACTCTTGCCAAGACTTCTCTTCAGGAGCAAGACTCCATTCTATTGTTTTCAGTCTCTAATTCAACTCTCAGGTGGTCAAAGCCCTGAACCTAAGGCACACCCCTGTCCTGACTGTATATCAGTCACTTTTGCCTAGGGACTTGAGTTGCCAAGTTTGCCTAACAAATAAAATCTTGTCTGTCATTGTTGGCAGGATCAAATCTCAATCCTCCACACCCCTCCTAGCCACTGTAATTTGAGTTGCTGACTATCCACTGCCGAAATTAATCCTCCAGTAGGTCATTTGTTCTAGCCTAGCCTTAGCCTGTTTCCTACCCCCACTGTTCCCTTGAAATCTGGCATACCAGCTGAGTTATGACATATTCTACCTTTCTGACACAGGAAGTGACACCGGTACAGGCTACCTGGCTCAGACCAGATATCCTCCAACCACTGTGCTGCACATATAGTTCTGATGACTCAAACCAGCAGCAGAGGTTCTCACCCTGTCTCATAGAGACTGGCCACCACACATCAGCACTTGGAGACCCTGGACTTGTGAGTATGAGAAGTTCCAGTGGTCTTCTACTGAGCCTGGTCATTGACAGGGAGATATGGCTGTGGGCTTGGACTCTGACATATACCCCCTTCCCTGGGCTCAAATGGCAGGAACCTGGTTACCACTGCTCATGGATGCATTCACTTACAGCTATATGAAGTCCCAGCAAGCCAAGACTTACCTCCAAAAGACTGCCATGCATCAGTACCTCACAGACTGACAACTTGCCATTCCAAATACTACCTGGGTTCTTTGGTTCAAATCAGTAGTAACAAATGTTGATTCAACATGTGTGTGCATATGTGCTTGTTCATTAGAAAAATGTTGAATACAGTCCCTTTCATGGTATTCCATGTTACTAGTAAAGAGATAACTGGAAACACTACTCTTGTTATGTGAACATCCCTCAACAGTGACCCTAGAAAAAAGACTGAGTTTCTTATAGATAGTACCTGTCCTCTATCTCACGTGAGCAACAGTGCAATGTCATGTTTACAGAGTGTTACAGGGGACATAGGGAGGCTATGAAATCTCTTTCTCTGGAGTTCTCCTTTCTTATCTCCCTGTCCACATGTCCTACCCATCACACAGGACCACCAACCCTCTACAGCTTTCCTTGAGTGCAAATGTTACTCTACTTCCCTTGTTATAAATTATTATTGATCATTTAATTTATTTAATTATCAGAAGCTGTAAAACCTCCGTCTAAGTAATAGCAAGTCATTTCTCTCTCCCTCTCCTCTGAATTCTGGAGGAATGTCCTGTCTTTGATGTTACATTTGACATTCAAGGATAACTTAGAAAAAAATATGTTGATTTTCTTCAGAGTTGACTCTATGAAAAGTATATAAATAAATTCTAATAAATATTAGTTTGAGTAAAATAAATAAATCTGACTACCTACCAGTCATCAATATCTGTCCTTAAAAGTGATATGTTTGTCATCTGTCATCAATATCTAGCATCTATTTATCATTGCTAGCTATCTGTCTTTATCTTCACTCTCCCCCACCCCTTCTTACTGATTGGCATATCTAGCATGGTTCCAGGAATAGACCTGATTAGGGTGACAAGGGAATAAAGAAAAGACCAGCTGACACATAAATAGGAAAATTTGGATCAGGTGGTCTGGGTTCTCTGATGGCCAAACTTCAGCACCTGAAAAGCTTAGTGTGTTTACTATATAGAATTGAATGGGGAGTCAGGGTTATTATGTACATGTGAGCAGGGAGGCAGGGTTATTACATACAGATGAAGTAAAAGTAGGAAGGATTTATGGTATGCAGACAGATCAATGCAGACAGGTTTAGATAATATCAGTAGAATTAGTCTCTGTAGGGGAGAAATCTTCAGGCCATAAGTATCTGGGGGAGAAAGCTATCATGAACATTTTCTGCACACAATGTGAACATTCACACTCAGACCAGTAAGGTAAGGCTTTGCCATTTTCCCATGTGTCTGAGGCTTTAGAGTCCTTGACAGTATGCCCAAGTCAACAGTATACACTCTCTTAGTTCTTCACTCACTCAAGGTTTCTTCTGCTCCCAGAAATTGCTATCATCAGCCCATCATCAATTTCTATCATCTGTCACTGATATCTATTTATATAAACATACATCATTTCTTGATATAATTTTTATATCTATCACCTACTTTTTATCAATGTCTTATCATCTGTCTAATATCTACATGTGCATATAATCTACCTACTATCTGTCTTTCATCTACTTATCATCAATATTAAATCAATCATCTATATCTATCAGTGGCATCTATCTCTATGATCATCACTTACATACATACATACCTATTGTAACTCTCATGTCATTGTTTCTGCTATACCAGGCAACAGAGTCACACTAGTTTGAAAGCACAGTGAGGGTGACTCTAAGATTATATGAGCAACCTGAAGCAGGAGCTGCTCGTTCCCCTCAGAGATGAAGATGATGTTAAATATTGTACTTCAATCTTAAAACAATAGTCTGTTCCCTTATCTTCTGGTGGCTAGAAGTATGAAATCAAGGCATCAGGGAGAACATAATCCCACCAACAACTCTAAAAAGGGGACACCATCTGAATCTAACTTTTGAACCTCTAACTCCCTCCCAAAAGGTCACAGTAGCTGCTCATCTCTGTGTGTGAGTCCTGCTCCATGCTTTTCCTATACACATGGTTGCATCAACAGTCTACTTAGAAAATCCAGGGGAACATTTCCTTCAAAGATTTTTACCTTGAGCAAGTCATCTGCCATATCAGGAAACCATAGCATTCAGGCATTGGGAAGTGGACATACTTTTGGGGGGGGCCATCATTCAAACATGTCAGATATCACCAATGAATAGTCTTAGTTGCTTCTTTTGCTATGATAAAATAACCTGATGAACGCAAACCCAAGGGAGAGAGGATTTTTTGACTCATAGCCTCATGGAAGGGAAGTCAAGGTGACAGGCATATGCAGGGACTGGCACTTTGCATCTACCATCAGGAAGCAGGGAACAATGAATGCTTATGCTGTTTTCTTTCTCCTTTTTATTCAATCTTGGACCTGGACCTCAGCACATGGAATGGTACCATCCACAGTGGGTGGGTCTTTTCATCTCAATTAATCTAATCTAGATAATCCTTTGCAGGTTGTCTGGAGGCTAATCTGTTTTACATAATCCCTCATGGACACACCCAGAGTGTTCCTTCCTAGAAGATTCTCTTGACAGTTCCTATTAACCACCACAAGCACCTTCTGTATGACTCTATCGGCAGTCATCTTACAGAGCAGCCTGTGCTTGAGAAATGAATGATACTTGCTGGCTTACTCTGGACTTACAGAGCAACAAGAGGTAGAAGGAGGCAGCATTCACACCTCCCTACATTTCACCATCACCTCACAGGAAATCTTTGACTTCCATCTTTACAAGAGCATAGAGCTTTTCCAAAGTCACTTGTTATCTGTGAGTCAGTTCTCTTGGCCTCAGAGCAACATATTTAGACTCCCCTAATTGTCAGGACCTTCCATCTCCTGGTCTCTTCTACCCTGGTTCTCCAATACTTCTTCCTCAGTTTATATCATGTGCGTTTGCAATGTAATCCATATTCATTGTTGCCAACATCCTTCACCATGAGTCACTCTCTTTCTCCCCAACCTGACTTAGCTTCAGAAGGGAGGACTATCATGACACATTCTCATAGGCCTCTCCCTCCTCCTCCTCCTGCTACTCTCCTGGGGCCTCCCATTTCTATGAACAGCATGATCATCCTACATTTCCACATAATCTTGATTTATGTTCTCCCCTTCCCTCCCACATTGTGCAGGATACCGGATCCTAATACTCAACCAAGTCATAGCACAAACTTCTTGGCTACTCTTCTTCCCTGCTATCAGCATCTCAATTCATCAGCTTTCTATCTTTAATGTGCAGTCAGCTACGTAAGGAACTTAGTAAAATGCAAGCTTTGATGGATGAGGTCTGGCAGTGGATGGGAACTTGCATTTCCAATAGACTTCCATGGACAGAGGCTCATCTGAGTTCATACCACATTAAGGAGAAAACCAGTATTTAAGCCGGTGAACCATCCATTTAGTATCTGAGATCTCTGGAAAAGCTTCTTGACTACTTCTGTTCCCAGTCCATTTGTACAGATTTCTTAATGAAGTTGAATTATTATCATTTTTGTCCTGATTCCAACATCTTCTTTAACATCCTTGCCAACTCCCAATGGCCTAATCACTAAATGTCTTGCGTCAGCCATCTTGGTCCCTGGCATGATTTATATTTTAGGTTCAGGCTCAAGTCTCAAGGCTTCCTTCTCTTAACCCTAAAAACTTATAATACTTTCTGCTCTGTCCTCATGTTGGGAAGGATGCCCTCTGATCCATATCTCCAGAGATCCAGATTTTATCATTTTATCAAAGATTATTTGAAATAACACTTCTCCTTAGCAATTCTTCTGGCACTTTGTCAGAATTTCAGTCTTATCATTGATTCCACACATTCTTGTTTTGCTTATATATATCCATAAATTATTTCAGATATCAGGCCATAAAGTCCTTAGGTAAGATGCCTTGTTCCCAAGTCACTTTTACCATGCCCAAGTATAGTCTTCCTCTTAGATGATTGATATGCACATCTGCATATAAGATATGCAGCTACAGAGCCTTTGTTGATCTCTCATTGTATAAATAATATATAACACATAAAATTTGAACATGTATACATGTTATTTTGAAACTAACTATGACTCCACATCCTTTGAGGTAACCAAAGTTACAAGTTTGATCCATTAATCTTCCAGTATTTTTCTGTATTGATTTGGACCTCAAAGATATTATTAAAGTTTGGTTCCCAGCATCATGTTATTGAGAAGTGATGGAAACTCTTAGAAGATAGATCCTAATGAGAGGATTTTAGCTGACTGACAGTGTGTTCTCACACAGAGCCTTCTTCCCTCTCTCTCTCTTTGTTCTCTGTCCATAAAGGGAATGGTTTCTCTTGCATAGTGCTACCACAGGCCCTGCCTCCATATAGGCTTAAAGCAATCAGGTCAACAAACCATGGATAGGAACTGTGAGAAGAAAATAAACCTTATCTGTTCATAAGTGGATTTATCTCGGGGATTTTCCATAGTGATGGAAAGCTGACTAACATGTACATGTTGTAACATTACTCTCTACAAACCTGGGATAATAATAGAGTTTTGCAACTTGATTTGAAATGTAAATCACCTCCCTGTTTTTAAAATCAGCAGTTCATTCCAAAACATTGACTGGTTTAACTGCATGAAAATCCATCCACTTAAAATGGTCTCAAAATATAGAAATGTGTTTTCTCTGAATTTCCTATCAGTTGGGCATGTCTTTTTTTCCTGCAGTGTTTCCGTGCTCTCGGAATTACATAAGGCAATTTGGGTTTGTAAAAATAAGACACAAATACTACCTTATTAGGCTCAAGCTAGTGTGATACTTTTAGCAGAGCTGAGTGATGGATTGTGGAGAGTGATCATTCATTCTGATAGCACACTAAAATCATGCTGTTTCATGCTAACACACTGCTAACTTCATGTTGATATGTAAATTTATACATCTTCAGACTTACAAAAATTATGACATATTCTGAATTATTAGTGCATACATATTTATATTTTTTAAAGATTGATTTTTTATTCATTGTGTATGAGTCCTTGTACACACATATGTATATAATACCATATGTGTGTGGCTCCTGAAAAGGCTAAAAGAGAGTTCCTGAATGCCTGGAACTAGAATTATAGATTGTGAGCCACGAAGTGCATGCTAGGAACGGAATTCAGATCCTCTGCAAGAACAATCAGTGTTCTTAACCATTTAATCATTACTCCAGCCCCACATATTTCTCTATGTCTCCAATACATCTATTATGCACTTATCATTTTATTGTTTCAGAAATGAGTATAAAGTTCAAATAAAGCCAAAATAACAATTATTTAACAGGGATTTAGTATATTTTTAAAAACGATGCAATTAAGAAAGAAACAAGGCAAATATGAAAACAAACAAAATTCAGTGTGAGCTGTGTGTTCAGATGTTAACTGAGGGTGTTATTTATTGAAAAGAAAATTCTTATAGAACTAAAAATATAAAATTTGTGAAGGAAACTCTTAATGATGTTAAGTGTTCAATGTTGCTGTGTTAAAGTCAAAATTAAACCCAGGTGTGCAGCAAAGGCTAGTCAGGTAACTGAAGCAGGAGGACCACTTGAGCCCCACAGTTCCAGACCAGCCCAGGCAACACAATCAAGACTCATCGTTTTAAACATAGCAAGTCTATTTTGTGTTAGAGCTGTGAAAGATCATCACCTTGGGTACAGAGAGGCAGACCTACACTTGAAGGACCTAAAGGTATCAGCAAGACTGATGGAGAAGACATACAAATGCCGAATATGAGATAAGGTACTAAGTAAGTAGTTACAGTTTTGAAACAGCGTGAGGTTGCTGAGTCTGGATGAGCTAAATCATATAAAGACTATTTCTACACCTTTCAAACTCTAAAATGCTTGGTTCTTTGGTTTAATTGCTAACACTCCCCTCAGAGAGTACACATTTCTTGTGAACTTTGTATGAGGAAAAAGCGATCCTCTTTGGGGATAATGAAAGCTATTTTCTGAAAATGAAATTAAGCCATCTTTGTTTCTATTTTGCACTGGCTGCTGGGAAATTCAGACCTAAAAATAACATACAATCATAGTGGCCAATTTTGTCTATTTTTCGGTCTATTGCTTCTTCTTTTTTTCCTAGTATTTTTTCAGTTTTCGTTTTCAATATAATCATTCTAAGATTTTGGGAGAAGCAAACAGGATATAGTTTAGAAACATACAGTGTAAAATAATGTCTATGGGCCAGGAATTAAGGATAGAAAAAAAAAAGAAAGAATAATTAAATGCCTTTTAAATGAAACAAAACAGAGAAAATTATACATTGGCTACAAGATCTCTCAAAAACCTAAATTCCTCAAAGCCATCATGGACAAAGAAACCAATGTCTAGAGTAGTACAGAACAAACAGGTAAGGATGGAGCTGGTATTGATGATGATGTCACAGAGCTCATTTTATGGGGGTAAAATTTCATCAAGTAATCAACAGCACTCTTCTTCAAGTGTACAATTAACAATCAAAATGGATGTATCACATGATGACTTGATATATGCAAATGTTATAAAATAGAGCACCCTAATTGTCATATTAGCCATGTGATATATTTAATGTTTTTGTAAGAATATTCATAATGTACTCTCTTGGAAATTTTCAAACTTATAATGCATTGTATGTGACTTTTAACTGGACTCATTGTGCTGTAGGGTAGATCTCTGGATATCACTCATTCTGACTACCGGAAATTTCATATCCTTTGACCAAGATTTCCATAAAACTCCTCAGACCCCCTAACAACCGGTGTTCTACATCATGAGTTTGACTCTCTTAGATTCCAGGTAGTATTTGTCTTTCTGTGCCTGGCTTATTTCATTTTACCTGACATCCTACACTCATTCATATAGCTGCAAGTGAAAAAATTTCTCCTTTTAAGGCTGAATGGCTTCCCTGTGTACTTGGGTGTGCTTGCATGCATGTGTGCATGTGTGTGTGTGTGTGTGTGTGTGTGTACATGTGTTCATGCTTCTGTGAATATATATGTACATCACACTATTCACCCATCTGTAGAAAATTAGGTTGTTGCCATATCCTGTCTATTGTAGATCATGCCTTGATGAGCATTGAATAAATCACATTGAACCAACACATTGATTTTGTTTCTTTGAATGTAGAACCAATGGTTGGTTCTGTTTAATTTTTTAAGGAACCAATTTTTCCATCATGGCAGTCTTAATTTATATGCCCACCAACAGTGTGTGAGGATTCACTGTTCTCTGTCCCCTGTCCAACATTTTCCCTTTGTCTTTTTGGTATCTGCATTCTAACAGGTATACAGTGAGATCTCACTATGTTTTAAATCTGGTCATCCCTCATTGTTCATTATGTACAACAATTTTTTCATGTGTTACCGATTGGCCATTTGTATGTCTTCTCTTAAGGAATGCTTAGTCATTTTGACTGTTTTTAACTTGTGCCATAGCCTTACTGTTGAGTTGTCTGAGTTTTTACCTATTTTGAAAATTAACAGATGCATGGTTTGAAAATATTTCCACTCATCCATTTATCTGTAGGCTGTCTCTATACTCTGTGGATTTTTTTTTCTGTGCAGAAGTGTTTTGTTTTGTTTTTAGTTTGATGTAATCCCACACTTGTCACCTGTGCTTTGGGAGTCATAACCCAACATCAGGACCAAGACCAATGTCATGAAGCTTTCCATTTATGCTCCTTTCCAGTAGTGTAGTATATGTCTCATCTGTAACTGTTAATATATTTTGAGTTGAGTTTTGGATTTGGTGTGGTACAAGAGTCCACCAATTATATCCTTTTGTATATGGACATTCAGTTTTCCTAGACACCATTTGCCAAAATGAATAATACCCTTTCTCTGCTGTATGATCTTTGTCAAAAATCAGTTGGTTGTGAATATGTGGGTTTATTTTTGAGTTCTTTATTCTGCCCCAGTAGTATCTATGTGTTATGGTTGTAGCATGTAGTCTTTAATAGAGATTGTTATACTTATTTAGTATACATGTATATGTGTGTGTGTGTGTGTGTGTGTGTGTGTGTGTTTTAGAGGTCAATCACACAGGGATTTCCTGTATACAAGATTATAATCTTGTTAAATTTCACTAAATTGAATGATGCTTGGAAATCACAGGCTTGTGTTTTATTCATGAATATAGCCCAAAGGCTCAACCCTAATGAAGTGCATTATAAACTCCCACTATGAACTGACTGCATCCCTGCTACTGTTCCTTTTAGGGAGAAAATGCAATGAGGGTGACAGTTTTTCTAGTACTCTGGCATTAGCAAAATAGCTTACTTATTAGGACATGGGAAGCAGTCCCCACTGGTCCTCGTAGCTGGGGTACAGAACATGTCAGAATTTCTCCAGCTGAGATTTGAAGCTTCACCAGCCTAGAGCTTGGTCTGTTTAGAGATATTTTACATTGGTGGTGCTCACATGTTCAGGATATGGTTCTTCCTGAGAGCATCCCTCAAATGGCTCTCCTTACCAATGGATTCTAATGGCCAGCTTTTATTCAAGTAGTCTTCTTTTGATTGATTGTCAACTGTCGCAAATAGACAGCTGTGCTGAAGGTTCCCAGTAACAATAAAAAAGGTCTCCGTCTCAGAGTTTTGGGGTTGGATTAGTTATTGCTCGGTTTGCTGTGATGAAATGCCTGACAAAGTCAAATTAAGAAAAGGAGGATTTGGTTTTGACTCTCAGTTTGGAGACATAGTCCATCACAGTTTGGAAGGCTTAGTGGCAGGAGTGGGAGACAGCTGGTCAGGAAATAAGGCTGATCTTTAGTTTGCCTCTCTGTTTTTACTTAGTGTAGGGCCTCAGCCTGTTGCAGTGGGTGCCACCCAAGTTTTGGGCAAGTCTTTCCTTTGCAGTTAACCCAACCTAGAAATTCATTCACTGACAGAGGTTTGTCTCCTAGGTGATTTTGAATCCTGTCAAACTGGCTATCAATACCATTAGTAACCAACCCAGGAGTGATGTTTCTTAAACTGGGCCCCAAGTTACCATAGGCCCCATAAATAGTGACTGGACTTGGGGGTTGAATCCAAATCCCAAACAGAATCACAACAGAGACAGGAGCTGTGCTTCTGTATGGTGAACAAACTTCTAGCATGAAACTCACTTTGCTAAAATTTAAGACTTACAAATTGACGAGAGAAGAGCATTTTAGATTCTTTCACGAGTAGGTTAATAGATTGGCAAAGGGTACATCAGCTTAGCTCTTCTCCCTAGGAAGATGAGTCATTCAGTTTAGAATGTGTCTCAGACCTGTGAAGAGCAGAGAGTTTGCTCACAGTGGAATGTAAGCACAGTAAGCGAAACGGATCTTAGGTGTAGAAGATTTAGGAATCCTCCTCCATCAAAGGCACCCTGTGGTCTCTGAAGATATATTTTTTTGAGAAATATGGTTAGCAATTTTAATAGGATGTTATAAAACAGAAACTGTTTCTCAGATGTAGGCATTCTTGACAATTTTATTAGCTGCTTTTGTTATGTCATACAGGTGACAAAAACAAAGCATGTGCGTGTGTGTGTGTGTGTGTGTGTGTGTGTGTGTGTGTGTGTGTGTGTGTATGCTGAGTCCTGAACCCAGGCCTTCACACATCCTAGGCAAGTACTCTAACTGTGGCCTATGTCGCCAGCCCAACAGCACATATTCTTGTCAACATATGATACTAAATTTGAGGATAGTATTTCTGAGAAGGGACAGGGAAAAGATATATATCACTTATATGAACACAGTGGAATTTCAAAAAAATCAATCAATGTTAAGAATGTCATTGCCTTATACACAGTAGTTTGGTTAACATGAACACTATGAGACATGGATATAGTTTGTTTTCCATTTGTTACAGGACATTTTGTGTTATACCATCATCTTAAAATGAATAAATATTAGTGATCATATACACTTACTTCTTTTCCATGAATTCAAAGTAAAGTTGAATATTGTTAATTTCCTATAAAGCAAAACTAACCACCATCCTATCCTTAGACCTCCAGGCATTCCTGTGGTAGCAAAGACCCTTGAGACAGGCTCTCTGTAGTCTGGTCTTTTTCCAAGGCTCCTCCTGGCTGTTCATTTGTTTGTTAAATTTATTAGGTCCTTGAATTATAGCAGGTAGAGTTCTAACTGCTAACTATGAGAGAATAAATAAGAAAAACAAGATTCTGACTTCATGGGACTTATATCCTCATGAAAACACACAGAACCTACTCTATTATCCACAAAGGATTTCTTAGCAGTCCACATCTCCTTGGTATCAAGACTAGAGGAGGCATGGATGCATCAGCACCACTGTGGCCATTTAGATGTGTGACCATTCCTCGTTTTTGTGCTCTTCCTCATATATCTTAAGTATGGGGGTTAGGTTAAATTTTTCTGAAAATATATATTGAGTGGTATTTAGAGAAGTTAAAGAGTTCATACTGATGGCTACCACTAGGTGGCAGACATTTGCGCCTACATGTCCAACCAGAGTGTTGTTTTGAAAGGTTCCTAAGGAACCACTTCCCCAGGATGAAACCTGAGTTCCACAGTGATGACAGGGTTGAGTTGCTGCTGTGCATCACCTTCTATGGGCTCCATGTGTTAAACATGACAGGGGCACTCCACTCCAGAGGAGTGTGATGGAAGGGATAGGGTGTGGAGGGTGGGAGGGCGGGACTGAGAGGGGCAGAAAGAGGACCCTGCCATGGAGATGTAACCTGAAGTAATAAATAAATATATTTTTTAAAAATGACAGGTCTTACCCTATCCAGGATTGGGTTTACAATTTGGGGACCTGATTTGTTCATGGAGAAGAAGGTATTAGGGCACTCCATTCAAAGGAGTGTGGATTTCTCAAGTCCATACACTGTCAGTGTACTCTCTCATTTTAATAGTAAAATAGGCTTTCCAAATGTTTACTTTAGGGAGTGGGCTACATTTTCAGACTCATGAGAAACCACCATCTTACCTGTGACAGCAGAAAAAAAAAGCAAACTAGAATCTGTCAGCCCGCCACCAGATGCCTTCCTTAATCTCCAACTAGCTACAAGAATCCAAGGAAAACGGTGTCAGAACATGATGCTCGTGTAGGTAAGGTGCATATACAAACCCATCTTGGCTTAGGGACTGAACAGAAAATTGACCCAAATTAGAATAATAAGGATCATTCCCCTTGCTCCAATACTCATTTCAACTCGCATACAGTTTGGAAGAGTGAGGATGTCATATTATGCATTTCCTAAGCCCAGCCCAAATTAAACTGTAACAAACTATTGCCCCAACTTGAAATTTCTGAAAATTGCAGACCAATTAGAGATGCTGCTGTTTGGCTTCTTAAGCAGCTTGGACAAGGTGGCCTGTAGGCAGCTGGGTTCAGCAGGGGCTAGAACAATTTGTGGCAAAGTCTTGACCCTAGATGTGTGTTTATAATCTACAAATATGTTCACTTGTAAAATGGAGTTATCTGTGCCAAGTTGTTCTTTGGATTCAGGGGGTAAGAAGCCAAATCTTTTTGGACGCATAACAGGAATGTATTCCTTTATGGGATTTCACTAGAGAGATATTTTAAAGAAACAGAAAGGTTTTAAGTAGATGGAGATCCAGGCCAGACAGATGATTCAGGCAGCAACTACCTTATAAGAGAAAAGTCTCTGCAGGTTTGTGTCTCTATCAAGAAGAGAGAACACTTTACTGTCCCGCATTTTCCTTTGGTTTTGTATCCATTTGGAACATTCCTTTCATTTTGTTTTTCTTGTGGCAGGGTCTCATATAACTTAGGCAAGCCTAGAACTTGCTATGTAGCTGAACTTGTGATCCTCCTGCCTCTACCTGCTGAATCCTGCATCAGAGGCCTGATCACACCCAGTTTATTTAGTACCAAGATTCCACCCAGAGGTTTGTGTGTGCCAGGTAAACTCTCTACCTGCTGGGATACATAACCAGCCTCACTTTGGAGTGTTCTCTTCCTATGAACCTGCACAATTTGCTTTTTTCGATGAAATTTTCAGCATTGTCCCTAGATGTCACCTGAACTCTCAGCACTGTGGAACCAGCTCATCCAAATACCATGTACCTTTTCTGCCTGGCAGCATCTTCTTCATAGTCACCAAGCATATGTTTGTTTTTCATTTTTTCTGAAACACCCACTGCAGTAGGAACCAGACTTTGTATTTTTTGTCCTTAGAATACTGTCTGGCTGAGATGGGATCATTCCTTAGCATGTACTAATGATGAATGCTCAGGTGTCCCTCTCTTCAACCTTCCCCAACCCCTCGACTGAACCCAGGGCCTTGTTTATTTATGCAAACTGTTCAATCAGGCAAACTGACTAACATGCTTAGTTTTGTGTCCAGTAATGCTAGGGTTTTGTTTGTTTGTTTTCTGCATTAAAAGTAAATAAGAGGAGTTTGGAGAGATAGCTTGATGATTAAGAATGCTAGCTGCTCTTCCAAAGGACCCAGGTTTAATTCCCAGAACCCACATGGCAGCTCACAACTGTCTGAAATCCCAGCTCCAGGTAATCTGATACACTCACAGAGAATGAACATGAAAAATAAATAAGTCAAAGAGAAAAAGAAAAATAAGTAAGAGAAAACCTACTTATTAATTTCTATATTTAGATATTCCCTTTTCCACAAGCACTCATTTAATGTGGGCCTGGTAACACAAGTCTGTAACCCCTCTTCAGTTGGGTTTCTGAAGCAGGGGATCATTTCAAGGCCTGCCCAGTCAATTTAGACTTTGTCTCAAAAAAAAAAAAATCTAAAATGGTTGGAAATGGAGCTCATTGGTAGAGGGTTTGCCTCACATGTAAGAAATCTTAGGGTAAATTTTCAGTACAAAACAAATGAACAGACAGGCAAATGCTCATTTTCACAATTAGGGATATATATATATTTATTTATATATTTATATATTATAAGAGAAGTAAGGAACTGTTTTTAGAGCATACGGGGGAAGAAAAGAGTGAAACAGGATAGTTCTGAGTTCTGAGTCTGGGACTTTATGGCATTAAGACATCAATAGACACTGTCTAGTGGCCCAGACACGGCCAGTATCAGCAAAAAGTGTTCATATTCAGCTCACTGTGAGCAGGTGTAGTAAGGTCTTTTTTCCTTTTTCTTTGCCCTTCTCATCCTTTTTCTACATCCATTTCTCTTTCTTTTCCTCCTTCCTTTCAACAAGGTCTTTTTTATGTAGTCCAGGCCTGTCTGAAAATTTTAACCCTTCCTGTTTTGGTCTCTGGGTTGCTGGGATCTGACTGATCAGATGCCATCAGGCAGCATCTGACTGATGACGTGTGGTTCTTGTTGTCGCCTTTTCCATGGGTAGCAATCTCTGCTCCTCCACCTTATACCTGTGCTTGCACCAGAAATTCTGCTCTGGAATTTCAGGCCCTCAGCAGCTGGAACTTTGTACTGGGCCATTTTGCTTCAAGGTTTCCAACTTTTTGGACTTAATAGCTACAGCTTTCCATTCCGGAACAACCCAAAGAATGCCTTTGTGGGGCCTGAAAGCCAATCTGGTAAACCTCAATTGATTTGAGGATATGCATGTTCAAGACATCAGAGTTCTGTATCTATGGAGAATCTTGGATATTTAGAAACCTGGCTAATGGGATTTCTAGTGTTTCAGTTATTCTGAAGTACGTTAAATTAGCCAAAGGTTAGCTATAAAATTAAATAGGTTTTTCCCATTAATATATTGTCTCTTGAGATATTTCTAAACATGCCAAAAATAATTTTTTGTGCTTATCAAATATTTATTGAGTAGCCGCCTCTTCCTTGTTGGCAAGAAATAGACTTAAAAATTAAGCTGCAATAAACCAGGCTAGAAGGATGTTGATCTGGTAAAAATCAAGAACAGATCAGTTTCTCTTTGACATAAGTCAAAGCTGACTGGATAGAAGACAGTCTGGGGGTGGCTGTTTCTTTGGAATCCAAGGAACACCACTCCCAGGCTAATGGAAATATGTCCCGAGAAGGCACAGGACCACAAGTGCAGTGGCCTATTCCATCTCACAGGTCTATGAGGAAACCTTTGTGTGGACTCCCAGTTCAAACCAGAAACAATTTTTCATACAGTTGAGGATTCAAAGCAGGTGCTCAGGAAGCTGCAAGATCTTTTAATTGGAAAACGTAGAAGTTGAAGGCCAAATAATCTTTAGAATCACCATGATCTTACAGCTTTCTTAAAGGCCTGTAGTGTTTAGGGGTTGATACTGAGAAATGCACTATGAAGAAAAAAAATTTATTTCTTTTGAAAAAAAATGTGTTCTAGACACAGGAACAATTTAATTTAGAATATTCAGTGTTCTTTTCTATCATTTCAAAGAACAGTTTGATGTACAATTTCGAGATGCCTGGTATTAATTTTTAAATTGGTTTTCAATGACAAAATGTTCTGTGCTCCTTAAATGTGAACACATTCTTGGTTTTATCAGTCCCTCTCCTCAGAGTTCCCTGAAACCCATTGTTTCACAGTGGAATTCATCTCAGTTTTATTCCTATTGGTTTCCTAATCAACCCTACCCCATCAAATGTTAACACCATGTGAGCAATGCATATGTTGATATCATGCAGCCACTTAGAGGGTCAGAAGCCACTGCTTTATTTAAGATGCCCTTTGTTCACTAATAACCCACTTTTACTCCTGGGGGGTGATGTCATTTCCACAGGATATGCACATCAATCATTTACTGGGGATAAAGACATTTCCTGGGTTCTATAGCCTTCTGACCCAGAGGAAGGAGCAACCCTCCCACAACCCTACCACACCCCTCCCACCACCCTTCCACCCCACAGCACTCCAGCCTCCAACCCTAGCACATATTCTGTGCCCTCCTATCAGCATATGGTAGCCCTTCTCCACTCTGTTCTGAATCCTGCTTGTCTCTACTGAAGTCTTCTGATCTTTCTGGACCTGGCCCCTGAAAACACATGACATTACTAAAGAATAGTTTCAGTCTGCTGCATTGACTCCCAATGCCTAGTTCTGAGCAGCAGAAAGCATCAGTACATTTCTCTGAGGCAAAAATAAGAGAATTGAGGACAGTTTCATTTGTCTTCTAGCTCTTTAGCACTTTTCTCAGTCTCAAGGCAGTGGGTGTCCTTAAATTTACTTTGTTCCAACTGGGAAATTTGCCTGTGAAATCCATATAAAATATTCCCTAGATATATCCACTGGGCTTTTTAAAATGTGATTTCCATTGCTCCATTCTTGCTTTACAAGAGAGAGAGAGAGAGAGAGAGAGAGAGAGAGAGAGGAGAACGAATGAATGCAGGAGCATCAGCATGTATGTACATGCAGGAGCATTGGCATGCATGTATATTCGCTTGTGGAGGCCAGTGACCAACCGTCATTGTTGTCATACTTAAGACACCGTCCACCTTGCTTTTTGAGACAAGGACTCTTGTTAACTTAGAATTTATTTGTCAAGGAGTCTCAAGTAGCTGGGTAGTGAGCCCCACGGTTCCTCTTGTCTCTGCTTCCCCAGTGATGGGTTTAAAATGGCCACCACCACACCATCATGTTCACATTGTATCCGGATATAACCTCAGGTCCTGGTGCTCCCACACCAAACACTGTACTCACTGAACTATCTCCCGAGCCTGCAAATGAGGTGTTTGAGTGTTTAATACATATGTTTGGGCTCATCACCAAACTTGGAAGAAGAAGGAAACAAAATGTATTGGCTCCTTTATGTGCAGGACAAGGTTCTGAGTAACTTTTAGAGACTTATGAATGATTCTTAATGCCTCATTGGTATTAGGTAGGTATTTGGTTCCTATCTAGACAGGGAGCCTCACTATAGTCCTTAATAATGTTGTGTGTTTTCTGTTACCATAATGGTTTGTTTTAATTGACATGTAACCTAGACAGCAAACATCAGCAAGTCAGATGCAGTTTCTAACATGTAACTGCCACAAAGGAAAAACCAAGTGCAAAGAATTGTATTTAATCTTAATATTTTTTAGTATTTGTCCCATTAACTGATTACTTATGTATCTTCTTATATGTAACCTTAATTTTATAAAGTTAATGAGGGCATGACACACTGTACAGTGCCACATAATTCCCAAGGTAAAATAATAGCTCTCCTTCATGCCCTGCCCTCTGTGGTCCCGGTCCTGAAGTCCTGAGAGGCATCCATTTTCAATGCTTCCAGCTGTAGATTTGTTGTTGGTATTTACTTTCATATTTCTAAATAGCAGGCTTAGACAGCTGTGTTTTGTCTTTTGGGTTTTAGAGTTTATTTCCTACTATAGAACACTAGCCCAGTTATAAATCTCCTCATTTATACCTGAAGAAAGTCAGCTTAAAGCCTTGGGTTAATAAATATGCCTCAGTGACATTAATGGACTCATTGTTTAGCCTCATTATTTTTATGTTGTCTTTTAGGGTGATAAATATGTGTCTCGTGTCCTTTCACCTTTCCTCCTGTCTGTTCCATTCCTCTCCTCCTTTACTCTTTTTCTCTCTCTGGTCTTTCCCCTTACCTTCCTGAAGGATGTCTCCATTCTCCTGCTACTACAAATGCGGGCTACTCTCTAGCCTGCCATACAGTTAAAAGTCTTGGGATTTTCTTTCCTTTAACCCTCCTCTGCCATTTCCATTTTCTTCATTGATTCATTCTACTATTAGTGGTGTGAGAAGGAAAATAAACATACCTATCTCTGCTGGTTTCCTAAATTATCACATATTTAAGCACATACACATATAGCAAGCACACCTAAACACAAACATTGTTACCATTGTAATGTGGTTTTTTTTTTTTGCTGTTTATAATTTTTCTTTCTTTTACCTGTCTCTTACAAATTGTTCTACAAGGTAATATGATTACAGCCAATTGATAAAGAGTAGAATAAGAGTTTACAGAGTAATTATATAGTCATAATTGCAAGAATTATTCTATGTGATCCACCATTCTGCACACTTAATACTTGCCTTCTCTATGAACCAACAAGATAATTAACCAAATGTGTTATTATTGAATGCGTTGCAAAGGACAATGGCAAAGTTTTTCTCCTTCTCATAGTCTTTACTAACAATTCTAACACACACACACACACACACACACACACAATTTAAGTGAGTATTTAACCCACTAATACTAATTTTGAGAAAATGAGTGGGTCAGTTCAATGGACTGGTGTGCTAGAAAGAATTAGCTACTGGAATTTTAGAAGAAAAACAAGTCCTGACTTACAGCATTTGCCACTGAACATAGTAAAAAAAAAAAAAAAAAAAAAAAAAAAGTCTCCGGTGGTTGCAATTGTCAAGCTTTCGAAGTCTTTTCACTAGCTTACGAGATTGAGGAAGATGGGCACAAATGGCTCAGCTGAGCAGGAGTGAGCTGCCCAGTACACTTGGCTCCTCTGAAATACACAATTGCCACAACTAAATTCTGGAGTTTCCTGAAAGAACACAGGTAAGGATGGAAAAGGTTTTATCATTCAATCCTCCCAAAATGTTAGTAATAAAGAAAAAGAAGGGCTTCACCAGGATCTGATGATCATTTGGAGATAATTTTCTTTCAGTAAGTTTATCACCTTTATATTCTTTAACTTATTTTAACTCAATTGGACATTTGTTTTTCCTGTGCTTGTGTTTTATGGATCTCTGCCTCACTGTAAAAAATGGAAAGGAAACCTTACATCCACCAATTCCCTATAAAGTGAAACCATGGGTGTCCATTGAAGGCTGTCCATTAAAACTGGGAAAGAAGATGGCTCTTCTCAACACAGCTGAGGCTTACTTGTTGAATGCCACCATCTTCCCGATCAATGATCTTGAGAGAATAATCCCATTTCCTATGAAAGTTTCAATGGGAACTGTGGTTAGGTTCAAAAATGTAGGGTCTCATCAGAGAGATGGAGGATACAAGACCACGTGGAGAAGAATGGCCCCTGTGTGCTGATAGAAGAGTACAGAATGCATACCCAGCTGGTGACTGTATTGCTACGAGTTGTGAGGGGTTGTATGATTCCTTTCTCCCATAGGCAAAAGACTCTAAGTGTCTTGTGACCCAGTGAATTATTGATGCATCCTATGGGGATGACATCACTCCCACACACCCAGGCAGTGAAAGTGAATTATTAGTAACCAAAGAACAGCTCAGATAATGTAGTGGATTTTGATCCTGTAAGTGGCCACATTATATAAGTAGATACACAGAGAATTGGGATATAAACATTTGATGTAGTGAAGGAATTATTAGGAACCTAAGGTCAACAAGGCTATTGATGAGAAAATTTCCAGAAATTCACTCTCTATTTAAATTGTACATTGATTCATCTCATAGACTACATTTTTTTCAAGCTTCAGTCAACTCCCTTAGTGTTACCCTGAGCACAATTTAAGAACAAAAAGTAATGAGTGCCTATGGTTATATAGAGATCACCCATTGTCTAAGTTACTTAGTTCAGTGAACAGTTTCAAGGTCAAGTAAATTTAGTTGCCACTTGGAAGTGAGGCTAGTTTGGTGGTAGACAGAAAATATACATGTATATACATCTTTAAAGATAAAGAACTAAATGTTGATTTATCTTTCATAGTCATTGTATACATTTGTTTTGCATTTTCAAAAAAACAGCCATATATATTAAGGCACAATGGCAAAGCTGAGGACATAGCAATGCTGGTATAGTGTTTGCCTAGCAAGAGTGCAGTCCTGGTTGAGGTAGTACATCCATGGAATCCTAGCACTGGGGTGATAGAGGCTCAGAAGTTCAAGGTTATCTTTGGCTATATAATGAGTTTGAGACCAACCTTCAGCACATGTGATATTAAAAGCCATGAGAAATTAACAGTTGTTGAGGGAGAGAGAATCATTCTCCCCCAGGGATGAGTCCCTGGTTTGTTTTCCAATAACAAGTGGTCAATCCTACAAACATATGTATGTAGGCAACACTGAATAGATTCAACAGATTGTGTCTACGTGTGTGTGTGTGTGTGTGTGTGTGTGTGTGTGTGTGTAACAACATGGTTTAAGAAGAGAAAGTCCTGAGAATTTGGAATGGAGGAAGGTGCATGGGATGGGTAGAGCAGAGGAGAGGAAGGGCCAAAGCTTCAATTAAGAAAATATTTAGTGCAGCAAAAAAGGAAGAGTATAAATCTATTTCATTTACCTTAAAACAAAGTCAAATTGACAATATGAGAATAACATAAACTCAAATGCGGGGTTTTTATTTAGCAGAAACCAAAGTTTTTGATGATAAAAATTGTGCATTAAGGTTTCCAGGTGCTCCCTTATTTGTACAACTTTAATGGTGATATTTTGAGAATCTTGCTGTGCTGTTAAGAGAAGGTACCTAAAGCTTGGAGAGATATCTCACTGGTTAAGAACGCTGATTGTTTTCCCAGGGGACTTTGAATCACTTCTAAGAACCTGCCTGGCAGGCTCACAAACATCTACAACTTTAGTACCAGGTTATGTAACGCCCTCTTCTGGCCTCCATGGGTACCAGGCATGTAAGTGGTTCACAGACATATGTGCAGACAGAACACTCATGCATTTCAAGCAAACAAACAAACGAATAAAAATGTGTCCTCACTAAAGCTGAATTATTAGTACGGTTGGGTCAGAAAACTGGGGCATAGGCAAGATTCATTACTGCTCTGCTATTTGTCTTGTTGCTGCTTCCTTTCTATTCCCAATTCATTGGGCTTGGAAAACACATGTGTCAGTGACAGTCCAATGCCTGTCTTTAACATGAGTTAGCAGAAAAAGCCCACACTCAACAACATACTTTGCCTATGTTTTCGAAGGATATTTAATCCCTGCCTCATTCTGATTTCCATAAACCTGTACAGTCTTGACTATTTGAGTGGGTTAATGTGTACCTGAGGCAAGTGTTTGTAGCAGTGGATGTTGTTTATAGAGTCTGCCATGTTGCAGCCCTACAAATTTGTCTGTGTAGTGTGACTATAAACAAGTATCAACCTCCTCCTTATGTTTTTTCCAAAACAGGTACTAAGAAATCTGGATCAAAATATTTCGCATCAAATATACATTTAGAAAAGCTGGCCTAACATAGGCAGTGTGCTTAATTTCACACATTGCTTTAAATTAAATACAAGTGAGCTTGAAGACTCATTCAAAAAGAGGATATATATATATGTGTGTGTATATATATTTATACAAATATATATGCATGTTGGTTGATTTGTTGATTTCTTTGAATTCTCTGCTTAAAGAATATGAAGAATATGGCGCTAGAAGGAAAATATTACTATTGTAGAAAACCACAATTTTATTCTTTCACCAAGAATAATTCACAAGTAAAACCAACAAGCATACTTACAAAGGTATATATAAAGCCTATTATGTAGATTTTCATGTCCAAGACAGCTCTGTGTTATTTCTTTTGTGATGCTACATTCAATCCTTACAATAATACTGTGATTATAATCCTTATAATAACACTGTGCAGATTATGAGACATAGTAAAGTTTGAAGATTGATTTGCTAGGTGAGCATTTGAACTATAAATGGTAGAATAAATTGTCCAAACCAGTTAACATTTGACTCTGCCTCCAGTGTTTTCGGATTAGTGGAGAAATTTCATGTAAATATACATTGTAAACTATACTTATTAATAATTGTGAACACCTAACACCCAACCAACCCTTCACAAAGGATACCAATCCTCAAGCACAGGTCCAGTTAAGGGCAACTGTCTTTATTGTGCAGGAGCACCACAATAGCAGCCATGCAGTGGTCACGTGGACATCGTGCCTCACTTCAGCCTGGGCTTGAGGCCTCCTGTCAGTCTTGGCGAGGGCCTCCTCAGGTTCAGGGCCTAGCACCACCACTGTCCACCAGCTCAAGCAGTCAGCCTGCCCACCTCAGCAGCTCAGCTTGGAGCTGGCTCCCTCAATCAGCTGACACTGTCTCAGCCTTTTCTCTGTGCAAGTTCTATGCTATGCTATGCCTCCTCTGCCAGCCCAAGCTTGCTCTATAGAGGTGCTGCTTTCCATGGCTTTTCTTGGACTTGGCCTCCTATTTCCACTGCAGGTCTCGGTTTATGTGCAGAGGCTTCTGACCACCAATTCTTACTGCCTCAGGGCTGGTGCAGCCTAATGGCTCATTAGCACTTCTCTGCCTGATGTCCAGCCTTTTCCTCAGCACCAGCAGTTGGCATCTCAGGGTGCTTCTCTAGCTCCTTGCCTGGCCACACTCTTCAGCAAGGCGCTTTCCTCCCTCATGGTTTCTGGGGCTTTGCACCCCCACCCTGCTGCAGGGTTCTGTCTCCTCGGCCTCAGAGCAGTGGCTTTAAACTGAGGCTTTTCATTTGGGCTCTGCCCTACTTTGGCCACAAGTCTTGGCAAGTCTCAGGTCTTTCAAAGTGAGGCAGTGACCAACAGCTGATCAGGGTTCAGTAGCTGAAAGCAATGCCAAGCCAAAAGCCCTTTCCAGTTTCCCTGGTTTTCAGAGAGCTTTCGCATTAGTTGCCCAGGACCACGTGTTCTGCCAGATGTTTCCCACAAGCCCTATGCTTCTTTTAAGAGACTGTCCTTCAGAAGCCCCCACATATTCACTAAAGAAATCTAACTCCCATTACAATCTCAATGATTTTTTAAAAGATATATTTAAGAAATTCTCCTTGATATCTTAGAAAATGAAATAGTTCTACCTCAAGACCCAGCCATACCACTTCAGGGTACACATCCAAAAGATTTCTCACCAAACCACAAGGACATCTCCTCAACTATGTTCACAGCAGCTTTATTTGTAATAGCTAGAAACTGGAAACAACCCAGATGTCCCTCAACTGAAAAATGGATAAAAAACCCTGTGTTACATCTACACAATGGAATACTACTCAGCCATCACAGAAAAGGTAATCATGCAATTTGCAGCCAAATGAATAGAACTAGAGAAGCTCATCCTGAGTGAGCTAACCCAGGATCAGAAGGATGCACACAGCATTTATTCACTTATAATCAGATTTTAGCCATATAGTACAGCATAACTATGCTACAGCCAATGCACCAAAGGGAATAGGAACATAGACTTTTTTTTTTCTGTCCATGAGACACTTTGCCCTAGTGGGGCTGCCTTGTAGGCCCCCAGGGTATGAGGAGGCTCTTGGCCCCCATATGACTGCTGAACTGAGGTGGGGGACTGTTATGTAGGGACACTCCACTCCAGAGGAGTGGGGGAAGGGATAGGGGGTAGAGGGTGGGAGGGCGGGACTGGGAGGGGTGGAGAGAGAACACTGTGATGGAGATGTAACCTGAAGTAATAAATAAACACACACACACACACACATATACCTTTCCATGTTGCAAGGGGCTAGGGAGATTGTTCCATGATTAAAACCATGTCCTGCTTTTGTGGAGGACACAAGTTCAGTTCCCAACACTCACAGAGAACAGCTCACAACCACCTGTAACTGACTCCCGCTCCAGGGTAGGCAGTGCCCTCTTCTGGCATCCATGCATACCTGCATTCATGAATACATACCCACACTTCATCAGATAGACAGACAGACAGACACACACACACACACACACACACACACTCAAATATTTAAAAATAAAATAATGCAATCTTTAAAAAAATAAATTCTAGGTGCTAATGTTGTTTGAGGTTATCAAAGGCAAATGAACTTTGTTCTTTGGCTTCTTATTTACAAATTGGAAATACCAAAATCATAGTAATGTAGCTTGACTAAATGAAGTAAAAAATGTTAGAGACACAAGTAAAATGTCTGTATCTAGGAAATCCCTTGGAAATAAATAGAATTCCAAACAAATTGCATTTCCTCCTCATTTTTTTCTGATTCTTGTTTCAATACCTACTTTATATTTCTTTTTTCATTACTTCATTCAACAAATGCACTTGCAGGGACACAACAGCAATTACATGTTTCTTTGCTAAAAATATTCACAACCTTGTTGGTAATGAGTCCCAAAGAAAATTGCAGCTCAATTTTGGAATAGATGCAATGCATATAAGAACTATATAGTCTGCAAATGTAAATACCTAGTAAGAGGTACTGGGAGTGAAGTGAGGGATACTTGGCACCTTTGTTGATTGCACAGGTGGATTGGAGGTTGTTTCATCTCTAAATTCAAGCCAAAAAAATGGGTTGAGGAGGGAAGTATGGAAGAGGACAGAAGTGAATGAATGAATGTAGTGAGACCAAATTAGGAAAATATAAAATTTTGGAATACTTAGAAAAAGGTTGGAAATCTGTGTGTGAAAAAAATATGAAGAAAGTGGGAGATGTTTTTTTTTTTTAGATTACTAATAGGTTATAGTAATGGATGTTGAGTGAAAATAAGATATAGTGTTGATAGGACCTCAACAGGAAGTGGAAGTCACAGATGACTGGGGCAATGAAATAGAATTTGGTAGCAAGATTCTTCACAAACACTGTGAGCAGGGTTAATAAAGGGGGCCTAAATTTGATGATCATATAAAAGTGGAAGAAAATAACAGACTCCACAAAGTTGTTCTCTGA
This sequence comes from Lophiomys imhausi, assembly GCA_907164525.1. Classification (NCBI taxonomy): domain Eukaryota; kingdom Metazoa; phylum Chordata; class Mammalia; order Rodentia; family Muridae; genus Lophiomys; species Lophiomys imhausi. The sequence goes on along the minus strand of CAJQZJ010034182.1, from coordinate 6,550,485 downwards.
GATTATGTGTGTGTGTGTGAACACGCGTGCACGCGCACGTGCGTAGGCACACTGTACCTCTCTCACACACATACACACATGTGCACTATAGTTCTCTCTCTCACACACTCTCTCACAAATTCTCTCTCTCTCTCTCTCTCACACACACACACACACACACACACACACACACAGTAATAAAACAAATATTCTTAAAAGAACCATGAGACAAAGAAATGTCCCAGGACTAATACCAGCAGAGAGCTTTCACTGTTCCTGGGCCAGGGGACCAAAGAAAGAGATGTGCAGAAGAACATAAGGCAGCAGAATCTGAGTGTGTAGAGCTGGCTGCAGTGACTCAGTGGTGGAGCCTGGCTATGGCTGGTACAATGCCTGACAGAGAAAGAGAGTGGGGGTCATATCTCATGACATCCCTCTCTTTCTAACCTCTAATCTCTGGCCTTCCATTGTCCCAAACCTGAAGCTGAAGCGCTCCAGGACAAGATCAAGAAAAGTGGAGAGTAGAATGATGGGTTTGAATGGCAGGTACAAAATAGCCAATGAGGTTACTGTCCAGTCCAAGGCACGACAAAACTTGAAAGACATGAACTGTTAATATGAATGTTGAGTCAGATATAGACCTTTAAACTCATGGAGATGGTTAGATAGTAGAATGTTAAAGTCAGGGGCCAAATATGTATAAACTGGACATTGGGAAGGTATACTGGGCCATTTAACTCTCATAAATGTGGCATATTTATATCTGTTGTTTTGTATAATACTTACTGTTATAAGAGAAGGAACCATCTGTTGGACTGAAAGAGGAAACTTCTGGGGGGAAGACGGTGGAAGGGCGGGATAGGAAGGGGGAATAGGGAGGGGTTTGTTACTGAGATGTAACTTGAAGAAAAAAAAATAAAGTATTTATAAAAAAAAAAAGAGAGAGAGAAATAGAGGAGGAGCCTGAGAAGCTGCATCTGGAGAGTCTGGTGACAACCACAGGAAACATTTTCTTTTTCTGAAAGGAAATAACACATTCTAATAAACAAAATCAAGTGCAAGATAAAAATTTAGTAATAAGAAGATGAACCTGGAGCTTGGAAGAAGGACATTTGCCTACCATGTGAAAATCCTGGATTTAATGCCCAGAACTGCAATAATATACCAAAAAAAGTTCATTTATTTCCAGCAAATTATCCATTAGGCATGTAGGGTTCTTGGTGACTATTACTGATGGCATTTTATGATTTCCACAATATGGTTATTAAATCCGTACAAACCACAGGATCTGGTTTCTAAAATGCAGTGGCATTGTTCCAGTTTTAGACCTCAAAAGAGGGCAGGTGATATGCCACCCCAACCAATGGATCCTCCTCACTCTCAGCACTCCTCCCCCACACACAATCCAGGCCTATCCAGCAAGAGCCCTGAGAGGTTTGTAAGAAGATATGGGTCTTCAACTTCAGTCCTTTACTGATGGTCTCTATAACAAAGGTAGCGGCTATGGTCTGTCTTTTATGCAGCCTCTTAGGCTCTAAAAATCATAGACATGAGAGTATGAGTTCAGTGTTTTCTGTTTCCAAAAACATACTATGTTGCCCCGAATAAAGAATTCACAGGACAAGCTTTGGTCTGACACAGTTGGAAGCACAGATTTGGGATACAAAATATGGCCTGGTTACGGAAGGACAATGAGACAGGAATCAACACTTTAGGACAGTCTAACAGCGGAGCACCTTTGTGTTTTATAGATGTCAGAACATCACCTTGAGTATGAACAACATAGGTACAGGACAGAAGCAGGGCATAACACACGCTCTCTGTGCACCAGTAGAGTTAAAACAAGACCAGAGCTAGATGCCCCCAAATTTAGTCAGTAAGGTGCTTGAGAGAAAAATTGTTCTCATTGCATCTGCTCAAAATCTCACCAAAGCACTTGTAAAAGTAGCAGTTTCCCCATCTCTTCATTAACCAAATGGCTTTACCAACCAAACAATTAGAATGAGTTTAGCTTGTCAGTATGAAGATTTTTATGTGTTTGATAAATTTCTTTGTAGACTCTCATACTTCAATACATTTTTCTACAGTGTGTGAGTGCCTCTGTGTGTGTGTGTGTGTGTGTGTGTGTGTGTGAGAGAGAGAGAGAGAGAGAGAGAGAGAGAGAGAGAGAGAGGGAGAGGGAGAGGAAGGGAGAGAGGGAAGGAGGGAGGGAGGGAGAAAGCAGACAGACAGAGTTTCCTTGTTAGCTTTCCATAATATCCATTTGTTCTATTTTGATTTCTGTTACTGGAAAAAAAATACCATGACCAAAGTACCTTAGGAGAGGAAATTATTTATTTGCCTTACACTTCCAGGTCACAGTTCATTTTTGAGGTAAGTCAGAGCAGGAACTCAAACAGGATCTTGAAGAATAAACCATGGGGGAACACTGTTTTCTGGTCCACTCTGAGTATATTCTCACAGGTTCATGCTCAGCTTGCACTCCGGTACGGCCCAGGATCACCTGCTAAGGAAACAGTGCTACCCACAATGGGTGGGGCCCCCCATATCAGTTAATAAGCAAGATACTCCTCCATGACATACCCACAGCCCATGCTGATCTAGGCAATCCTTCAGTGAAAGTGTCCTCTCAGATGACTTTAGACTGTATCAAGTTAACAGTTTAGTTAACTAAGACACCATTTTTTTTCTTTTTTTCTATTCATTATTTTCAGTTGTTGAATAACAGCCCATCCAGAAGATGGGTTGTTCTGTTCATGGATATTTATCTTGATTTTATGTTTTTCATTAAATAGTCTTATGAATTCTTTGTATTCCTAATCTTCCCATGCTGAATATATAGTTACTTCCTCCAAAAAGATTTTAATTTTTTGCAATTAAATTCTGTATCCAAAAGCAAAAGCTTTGTGGTGAAATAATGTGATTTCAGGTACATTTGAGATGGCTGGTTCTTGTGCTTGCCTTCAGATGAATATAATTCTGACTTTATTACCTTTTCACATGCCTAACCAGTCCTTTGGTTGACTTAAACTAGGGGTTTTGCTCTTCAAGCCTGCCTAGCATAGAGTGATAGACCTATATAAAGGGAAAGGTAATAACATGACCTCAAAAACATCCTGAATTGAGAGATGGCTCAGTGGGCAAAACATTTACTGCACAAATGTGAAGACCTGAATTCAAATTCCCCAAACCCCAAAAACCCAGACATTGTAGCACATGTCTCAAATTTCAGTGCCCTTATCATGAAATAGGACTTAGAAACAGGAACCCAGCTAGCCTGGAGTACAAGGGACCCTGTCTCAAAGAAGTTAGAAACTCCAGGGAACCAACACTATTGACCTACACACAAACACTGTGGTGTAGGCACATACGTGTCAACGAATTTCCTTCCCCCCCCCCCCAAGTTCAAGGTTTAAGATGACAAAACATTGGATGAACCTAGGCATCCTGGTTGCTTTAATATCTGCTTGTGAAGCCATTGTCTGTGATTTATTTCTATTGAATGGTTTACAACCTAAGACAGACACATCAGACCAGAGAAGGACAGCTGTGATCTAGTGGTGGCACACTGTCTAGCATACATTGCGAGACAAGAATGTGGTTGCCGCTAATTAATGTGTAGGAGTGTGCTTTACTTTCCCTAGAATTCCACACCATAGAGCTCATTGCCTGGCACACTTTCTCTTTGCTTTGCCTTTTCGCACTGAGGTCAATGAGTTGGTTTCTTATATCTGGTAGGTTTATTTGGTCAGCCTAGTAGCATGTACTCTCTTCTCAGTCACTTATTTTCTTCCTTTGTCAGGACATTTCTGAATTGTGTAAAATTCTTTGACTTAAAAACACCAAGATCTCTACCTTACCAGAGCTGTGCTGCCTTGTCTGGTCTCAGTGGAAGAGGACGCTCTTAATGCTGATGTGACTTGAAGAGTCGGGGTGTGTTGATAGAAAGGGGTCTCCTTCTCTGAGGAGAAGGAAAGGGAGGAAAGGGGGAGAAGGTGGGAGGATGGGAACAGGTGGAGAGGAGGCCAGGGACTTCAATTAGGATGTAAAATGAATAAATAAATTACTTAAAAGATTACACAACTTTAAAAAATAAATAAAATGCAAAGACACAAAAACACTAAGATCCTAAAATATTTTTGCACTGTACGAAAAATAAGAGAAATGTACAATATTATGTTTTAATTTTTTTCATTTGATTTCAGATTAAGTATATACCCAAAATATGCCTGTGAGTTTCATAAACTCTTATAAGCTACGTTATGTATCTATCCAAGGTAGGATTAAATGAACAACTTAAGCCTATATTTGGCAAGCTTAAAGATAAAATCTCATAGGTTTACATAAGCCAAAGATTAGTTAGACATGCCAAAAATCCAAAAATGAGCACTGCCTTCATTTCAAAGGCAACCTTAGGAGCCAGTAATAACAAACACACCTAAATCTACATATAAATATGTCGCGTCCCTCTCGACCGGCAAGAAATGACGCAACTCGCAAAAGCTCTTCTCCTGCAGTTTATTCAGGTCCCTTGAAAACAGTCTTCCGAATGGGGGCCGGGCAGACCCAACCCACAGGCTAAATACTAAATGAACAGCCAATCAAGTAAAGCCACATGGTGCTATCTTAGAGGCCCACGTATAGCCAATCAAGTAAAGCCACATCAGCGGTCTTAGCCAAATATGGACTTGTTTAACACCGAGAGCGCTCACCGTCGGGCTGGTGGAAGGCGGAGACCAGCGCCATTTTTAAGGCGCGGCACGTCGCAGCTCTCTACAGTTCCTCCTTTTTTTTTTATTTTTTCTAAAGTTGGTAGAAGTCCCTGGAAAGGTTTCGTAATCCCCCTATCTGGGGATCTCACGGTGGGCCTGAGCCTGTAGGAGGGCGGTGCTCAAACTCTTACCCGTCTCTGGGTCAGCCTCCCCACTCGGGACTGCCCTGTCTTAGGTGGCCGAGACTTACCCGTCAACTCCGTCACTGACTTACCAGACCCTAATATCCGTGGAACGAATACCTCAGTGGGCAGGGACTATGCTTAGTGAATATTTACTTCACAGCAGCAAGCCATGCCTGAGGGGACTGGCCCGCCTCAATGGCGACAAGGGCTTGTATAATCATGGCTGCATTACGCTTTTGTGTGGCTCTCATTTTATAGATGCACCATAGGCAAACCAGACAGGCTAGTATCATCAGTATCGCCAAAGAGCCTACGCCCGCCCACTCCTTAAGATGATCCATAGCCGTCTGTATCCAGGAAGTCAAGCCAGTAGCCAGGCTCAGATCCACTCGAGTGGAGTTGATGTGGACAATTGTTGCTCTCAGCTCTCTCATCAAATTTTCAAATTCAGCCAACCAATCCTGTAAGAGGAACTTTGACAATTGTCTAGACAAATTAGCAGCTTTTGTATAATTTTGATATTGTACGGAAGTAACACACAAACCTTGCATTTTCCACTCACACCCTAATTGCGCTAGTTGCCAAAGAGAATCAATCTGTTCTTGTATTAAATCTATACGTTGATTAACTATCATAAGACCTCCTTTGAGATGAGAATTCATAGAGGTCTGAGTATCCAATGCCTGTGCCACAGTGGCTGAGATGTTATTCAGGGCATTGGCAGTCTGTATAGAACTAGACAAGGCAATAGCTGAGGCAGTAGCTCCCACAGCAGCAATAGTGATAGCAGTAACAATAGCTGCAGTGATGCCAAAATCTCTTTTAAATCTGAATAGTATCATGGTATTAGGAGCCTCTACAGGAACTGGTACATATCGAGGCATTCTAGTCACCACAGCCACAGGAAAGGCTGTGGCATTCCAGCATAGGGCATAAAAACATGTGCCTGGAGTGCATACTAACTTTTCTTCACCTAAGGATGCACTCCCATTACTTACAATCCACAGAAAAGGAGGCCAGAACCATTGCCTGAAAACAAACCACCACTCCTACCCCCAAACCTCAATTGTGGTAAAAAATCTGCTGACTGCTGAGACAATTTAATGCATTTTGTATCATCTGACCTATTGAAGCTCATTAAAAAGCACAAACTACCCTTCAAGCTGACATTTCTATTACCCTCTATAGGGCTTCTCTGATCATCAAAGGGAAGGTAGGGTAAGCCTAAGCTTCTATTACTGCTAAATAAGCGTGGAAACACAGTTGCATCATGTCTGACCGGCATCGGCTTTGGGAATATCGACAGGATCCCCCATCTCGGCTCGGTCATTCCTGACATACTCACTGCTACTATCACCAGAATCCTTAGGAAGGTCTTCATGACGAATCTTCCTCACAAGGCGTTCAGGCACCCACACTGGATCTTGTTGATCCTGAGGAAAAACACAAACAGACCCTCTCGCCCATGTTAGCACGGGGTCAGGCCCCCGCCAAGAGCCTGTCAGAATGTCCTTCCATTTCACCATGCTTTTAGGTGAACCATGGGAATCCTGATGTCTGTCCGCTGCTGAGCTGCCTTGAGCATCCAAATTGAAAAAATTTAGAGTAAATAAGGCTAAAGATATTCTTTCCTTGGGGGTACGGCCTTGGCCTATTCCCCCTTTTTGTTTTTGCAAGCATTCTTTCAAGGTGCGATGAGCACGCTCCACAATTCCTTGTCCTTGAGGATTGTATGGTAATCCGTGATTAAGCTGTACCTCCATCTGGTTGCAGAAGGAGACAAAGGACTGTGCCGTATAGGCTGGTCCATTGTCCGTTTTTAGCTGCTGTGGTTTTCCCCATGCAGGCCAGGCCTCTAAGCAATGTCCTATGACATTGCGAGCCTTTTCTCCACTCATAGGTGTAGCATGTATGATACCTGAGCAGGTATCCACAGATACATGAATGTATTTTAAGGTTCCAAACTCTGAAATGTGGGTAACGTCCATTTGCCAAATTTTGAGTGGCATCAACCCTCTAGGGTTCACTCCCACACTGAGAGGATGATGATGAATCACACAGTGAGGACAGTCTAAAACTATTTGTCTAGCATCTGCTCTAGACAAATGGAATTTCTGCTGTAGAGTTTTTGCATTTACATGAAATAATTGGTGAAACTGTCTGGCTTGGTCCAGGAATGAGCTCCAAAAAATGCATTCCATCCTGGTCCATTGATCAACTTTATCATTACCTTCACTTAATGGTCCAGGTAATCCTGTATGTGCTCTAATATGTTGAATATAAAAACACCTTTTTCTCTGTCATATTAAAACTTGTAACTCTTGTAATAAGGCACATACTGTACTACTATTCTTAATAGGACCTGCTAATTCTAATACTTTCACTGCGTTGACCACATAGACTGAATCTGAAATCAAATTGAATGCAAATTGACATTTTTTAAACACCTCAATTACTATTTTCAATTCTACTATTTGGGGGGAGCCCGGTTGAAATTGACATAACACGGGCTCTTGTCTTTCTATCAAATAGGCTCCACAGCCTGTCTTTGAGCCATCAGTAAACACATTTGGTGACCCTTGAAGTGGTACTACTGAAGTAACCTTAGGGAATATCACTGGGTGCTCCTTAAAAAATGATAGCAATGGATGTTTAGGGTAATGGTTATCAATCACTCCTTCAAAGCTACATTGCAATATTGCCCAGTCATCTACAGTGCCACACAAAATCTTAATTTGATAACTGGAATAAGGCACTATTATACTGGCAGGAGCAACTCCAAAAGACTGCAAGCATTGTTGAATACCATTCAAGGCTAAAGCAGCAAGTGTAGTGGGATAATGTTCTATTCTGTTTTTACTTGTGTCCACATCCCCGGGCAGAAAGATCTCCCTACTTTCAGGGACTGAACTGGCTGCTCTGTCTGAGTGGCTTCTGGATATGGGGGAGGAGTTGAAGGCGCCATGGCAACGGCTTTGTTTACACCAGCTGCCGCCAGCGTGGCTGAAGGCGCTGTAACAACGACTCCACCCACTCCGACTGCCGCTGACGTGTCAGGCGCCATAGCAACAGCTCCACCCACACCGACTGCAGCAGCGGCTCCTCCCACACCGACTGCCGCCTGCGTGTCCTTCTCTTTTACTTTTTTCTTTTCCTTTTTTCTTATAACAGTCCTCTCCAACCGTTCTAGTAGAGCGTGTAGCTCTCCTTCAGAATCTGTGCTCTCTGAGTCCTCAAAATCTCTAAAATCTCTAAAATCTGTGAGATCGGGATAGAGAGGAACTTTCCTTTTGCCTCCCTTTTCACTGTCTGCCTGCTCAAATCTTTCGCCTTTGTTACTTTCCTTTTCACTGTCTACCTGCTCAGATCTTTCCCCTTGCAGCAGTTCCAAGGCTGAGTCTCCCTCTTTGATTGCATTACAACACCTCTGATCTTCTAAACAACTCCTCACCATTTTCCAAATCGGTCTTACTCCATGTTTCAGAGCCCCTTGCTCCCAAGCAAAATCCAAGTCCCTGCCTAATTTGTCCCAGCAGGATACCGTAAGATTCCCGGACACCGCAAACCACGGAGCCACGGAATCACATTCATTCAAAAATCTTTCTAGGGTAGACTTCTTAATCTTCAAATTCCTAGCTAAAAGTAGCTCCTGAAGAGCCAGAAAAATTGGGTGTGACTCAGACAACCCCATGTTTAAAAATTTACTTTCGGTTTGCAGCTTCCCCACGAAACTTTACCTTTAGTTCGCAACTTCCCGCGAAACTTTACCTTTTGTTCGCTATTTCCGCGAAACTTTACCTTTTGTTCGCTATTTCCGTGAAACTTTACCTTTTGTTCGCTATTTCCGCGAAACTTTACCTTTTGTTCGCTATTTCCGCGAAACTTTACCTTTTGTTCACTATCTCCGCGAAACTTTACCTTTTGTTCGCTATCTCCGCGAAACTTTACCTTGTGTTCGCTATCTCCGTGAAACTTTATTGTCCTGATTTATCCCAGGAACTTACCAACGCGTTGCCCCTGACTGCAGGAGTTCTGAGTCTTTTCTGGTTCCCCGTACGGGCCACCACTTGTCGCGTCCCTCTCGACCGGCAAGAAATGACGCAACTCACAAAAGCTCTTCTCCTGCAGTTTATTCAGGTCCCTTGAAAACAGTCTTCCGAATGGGGGCCGGGCAGACCCAACCCACAGGCTAAATACTAAATGAACAGCCAATCAAGTAAAGCCACATGGTGCTATCTTAGAGGCCCACGTATAGCCAATCAAGTAAAGCCACATCAGCGGTCTTAGCCAAATATGGACTTGTTTACCACCGAGAGCGCTCACCATCGGGCTGGTGGAAGGCGGAGACCAGCGCCATTTTTAAGGCGCAGCACGTCGCAGCTCTCTACATAAATATATATATGATTTTCATATGATCATTGCAAATTTTTTCAGTCATCTTTCAAAGCAATCATAGGAAAATGACACTCAGGTGAATTGTAGGAAAACACTGATATAGATAATTGGATAGGCTATTAAAACTTTGTAGATTTAGTTTTTAAGAGAAGAATTTTTATGACTGAAATCACAAGTCCCCACACATGTACACACATGTAGACATGTATGTGTTCATGCTCACACCACAGATGTATATATATATATATATACTCTATAAAAGCTTGATTGAAGTTTATCTTTGTTGTTCTCTTTTCATTTTCTGCTTATGCTTTTTGTATTGGAGTTGTATCTGGTTACTGGCTTTTCCATAGTAGTTAATCTTACTGAAAGTTACAAGTTTTTAGAATAGGAAAAGATAATAGCTAGGGAGGTCTCCATTGCTTCTGATATTCAATGCTTAAACACAGAATGGCTTTCAAGATATTGACATTATATTGTAAATCCTAACGTGTTTATTTTTCTCCCACATTGCGTTTCTTCCAAATTCATCCTGCTTCTGATTCACACGGCATTCTGTGGGGGCAGCAGAGTCTTTTCCCTGGTGAAGACAGAAGGGGACCTTCGAAATCCTCATATATTGAAAAGTCTAATGAAATTCATTCACTTATCCACTTGCTCATGAAATATTAATAAGCTCATACTGTTTCTTTAAAGGGCTCTAAAGTACACTGGAAGCAAAATTAATTTATAGAATAAATCTATGCAACCTACTTCATTTTCCCCATAAAATAAATTTACGAGGTTGATAAGGATCACCTAGTGGGTTTTCCTTCTATCAGACCTGCAAGAAGATAAAATAGACTTGATTTTCATTTTCAGAAGAAAAGGTTTTTAAAAGCTATAAAAAAGCAATTAAAATGTCTGTGGATATAACCAGGCAAGCCAAATAATGAAATTAGTAAGGGTCAGGAGAGACACATGATACAATCTCCCTTTTCCTAAGAAGGACATAGGCCTATCCCTTAAAATCACTGTGTGGACTTAAGTCAGAGTAAAAATAAATCTCAATTCAAGGTCAGACTCCACCTTCTGAAGAGAACACTAGATGGTCCCTGTGAGTTCCAAGTTCTGTTCTTGAGACAGCAGAGGTTAATACTTGAGCATGCAGCAGCTGGCTGATTGCATTCATTTCATGGTTGTGAAGTGCTACAGAGAGATTCAAAGCGGTAGAGAATGTCTTTCAAGAATCTTTGACAGAACTGAGTTGACAAGGGCTCCTTTTTCCCATTTTGGGGGTTTTGAAATGTCAACTAACTGTACCCTAATCATGAACAAATTTTCATACTACTGCACCAAGAGATGTTCCCTCCTAAGACTTGGGAATCTTCTGCTTAGGGTGTGTGTTTGTTCAAATATAGGAGAGAGTGCCTGTGACTAGTAATAAATTCCCAGCAGTTGTCTCTGTGACATTGATTGAGGGAAGCTTTCCAGATGCTCAGCATGCTTGACTCTGTGTGCCTATCTCTCTTGTCCTGGAAGATGTGACAAAAGAGGAGACTGGTTACAAAGCATGTTACTCTTAGAGTGCTTAGAGATGCTGACCGTCAAGTGGAGGCCAGAGGGAAAAAGGAAAAGGGTGTGAAGTGCAGATCCAGAATCCTGTCTAGAAAGAGTAACTACCTGGTCACCGTGCAGCTGTATTCTTATCTCTGGGGAAAGTTCTGGGGATGTCTTGGTATTTGTTGACTTTGTGGGGACTTTAAATCACCCAATCTCCATTCCTGATAATTTGATATAATAGATTTTAGAGCAAGTTCATATTCTGTGTTCATCTGGAGATATATTGATCATTTTCTATGTGGGATTCCTGCTTGTCAACTTGTATTGAACTAGATGCTGGTGAGCTGTTGCTAGTCTGCAATGTCACACAGATAGGAAGAAAGCCCTGCATGTAGGTTGTCAGCAGCGACGCTTTTGAAAAGGTGCATTTGGGTTCACACTGACCCCATGATACACCATGAATAGGTTATAAACCAGCACATCCACTTGCTTTCCTTTGAAATGTTGAAGCTTGTGTTAATAGCATAAGGACTTGAACTTGGGACCTGTGCTTGCTAAGCAAGTACTCTTTCACTGCTTTGAGATGTATCCCCAGTTCAAAAGTTAACTTTCATACTTAGTTGACAAAATGGCAATATGAAAACAGCAAGATAAAGCAATTTATGAAAATCAATTATGGTATCATCTAAAAATCCAATTTAACAGAAGGTTAAATTACCTTTAGTCATCAAAGCTGAAGAGAGAAAGTCAGATTTATTTAAATATATTTTGTAACCTTAGATGGTAATATTCAAGTATAATTTCCTAAACCACTTCCGTGGGCTCTTTAATCTGTTTAATAGCAGGGCTTCCTAGGAATCTTTCATTAACACAATAGTTGCTGAGCTCTGTCTGCTCTTGATTCTTTTTCTTTTCTCTCTTTGTTTCTTCTTTCCTTTAGTGTTTGTAGTCTGACTGTTTCTTTGTCTCTTCATTTCTTTTTCTTACTTCTTTCCATTAGTGTTTCTAATCTAAGAAGGGTTGATGAAAACTTAAATTTAAGGCTCCTTCCCTTTTTGTGTTTCAAGAGCTTTGCGGTGTTCATGGTGTAGAATTGTGCTGCTCTGCTAGTGTGGGAGAATTCAGGAGTTGTAAGCACTTCTTATTGGTTAAACATGTGCAACTGAAAGGAAGAAGAGAAAACTTGGTGTATGAAAACAAGCAGCCAGAGGACTGTGATACAACTCAGGGAATCCGAATCAGAATATAATACTGGAGGCCATGGGTAGGATCTGCTAGCCATTCCTTAAAACCACCTTATTTGGTTTTAAGTCTTCTGAATTACAAGTGTGAATTTCTAAGGCCTTAATATGTTGCTAATGATTTGTCTGGTGAGTGACTCCAACCTTTTCTGGGGTGACAGTTATAGGGAACAAATGACCCTCATGGCAACCACCACATAGAATGAAAATAGATGCTAAAGCTATAGACTGTAAAGTTTGAATGACGTCATATTCAGTCTACGTCTCTTAGCCACAATCACATTAAAATTTAAAAGATAATGAAATGAACTAGTGTTCTCTGATGGGTGATCTTTCTTGGCTTACCCCTTCAAGAACATTTAATTTATTTCTAACTTAGGGTGTTCGCTTTATGATTAAGAACTGTTCACTCAGAGAAACCACAGCTAAACCACAGATAGAAAACATTTCATATCTGGCAGAGTGACAATTCACATGATCACTGCTAGGTCAGTGTTTGATTTCAAACCCACCTTAGCTGAAAATGAGAGTTACACTTCATCACACACCTAATGAAGGACAAGATTCTCCCTTAGACAGGTAAGGCTAAGCAGGACATGGCTTACCCATCTGACATTTTTCCTGCTTTACTTTGCAAGTTGGCCATGGTGGAATTCATTTCTTTGGCACTTGGGAGCATCTCCTGTAGTGTAGATTACCCTTGCACCGGAGAGTAGCAGTGGATGCTGTGCTTGCTGTGAGCTTAATAGAATCTTTGTGTGATTGCTTGGAGATTTAGAAAGTTTTCATAATCTATAAACACTTGAAAAGATCTGTGTTTTATCATAGGAACATATAAATCCTTTGTAAATAAAAGCTATGATTTTTTGGGGGGGGGTTCAAGACAGGGTTTCTCTGGGTAGCCCTGGCTGTCCTGGAACTCACTTTGTAGACCAGGTTGAACTTGAACCCAGAGATCTGCCTGCCTTTGCCTCCAAAGTGCTGGGATTAAAGGTGTGCACCATCATGCCTGGCGAAGGCCTATGATTTTTGAAGAAACATGTGGTCTAAGAAAAACTATTGATTTTCAGAGTACCGCTTCTCAGCTGTGACAAATTTCTCTCCCTCTGTCTCTCTCTCTCTCTGTCACTGTCTCTCTTTCTCTACCTCTCTATCTCTGCCTCCTCTTTTGTGTGTGTGTGTGTGTGTGTGTGTGTGTGTGTGTGTGTGTGTACATACAAGCTCATTCAGTTCCTCAGCAGTCACCTACCATTTTTATTGAGACAGGATCTGTCACTGGTCTGGAACTTGCTGATTAGACAAACTGCCTGTCTAGGAAACCCTAGGAATCCATTAGCTTCTGCTTTCCCAGCCCTGGGATTATAAATTCCCAGGCCAGTGTGTGTGTGCGCACGTGTGTGTGTGTGTGTGTGTGTGTGTGTGTGTGTGTGTGTGTGTGTTTGAGGGGGTTTCTAGGCATTTATCTCAGATCCTTGTCTTTGCAATGCAGATGGTTTACCAACCCAGGTAAGGATTTTATCCAACCCCAGTACTAATATGGTTCTGTGGCCAATTTAGAAATGCATGTGTTACAAAAGAAAAAAAGTTGCTCAAGTTTTTAACCAGTTATCAAAGAATAAAATAAAAACAAGGGAAGATAGCTTAGAGGCTGTGGAAGCAAATATTGTTTCATAAGCAATCAAATGTATTCTATGATATATCTAGACCTTCTAAGCAGTCAGGTAACTTTGTCTTGGATCCATGGTGGATTTATGAATGTCTTGCAGCAGAACTTCCTCTGCTGTGTGTAGTACAAATGCCTTCACACTTAGTTCAGTCAGTGCACACGTTGAAGAGGTACACTGAGCACACTGAGGGTCCACCAACAAAGCCACTGACATCCTCCAGAGGAAAGCCTCTAATGACTCATTTTTGAGTTGTAGTCTTGAGCACTGGAACTCCTGTAACATCCTTTGCAGTCAGGTCTCGACGTTAGCTCTCCTCTGATACCTGCCTGTCAGCACTTCTAAGAACCTTAAAAATATCGCTCATCCTCACTTTGTACTTTTACAGTAGTCTCCAATGTCAACATGCAGATGAAAGTGAGAGGGAAGATAAATAATATTGGAATACATGCTGAATATCTATAGTGTTGGCAGTAAAATTTACAAAGCAGCAGACTGAGAAAAGTAGGAAAATGGACAAAAATAATCCCCCTAGTAGTGATTATTAACTAGTGGAAGGGTTTGTAAAATTCCACATGCTTATTTTAAGTATGCATAATTAATCGCTGGTAAATCGCTCTAAAAACTAAAAATAATGTGAAGAATTTATAATTAGAAAATTTGTTAGAACTGACGATTGTAGATTAGCTCATAAATAATAGTGCAATACTATTCATAACAGCTAAGGCATGGATGGAGACATCATCAACCGATGAGCAAAGTGCTAGGCATGTAGCATAGTGGTGCGGCCCTTGCCTAGTGCATGCCAAGTTCGAGGTTCAACAACCAGCATCATATTGAAAAGAGTGACAGGTAGATGGATAAAGAAAGTTTGGTACATGTTCACAATGGAATTTTATTCTGGCACAAACAGGAATAAGATTATGATATTCACAGGAAAATGGATACAACTGGAAATTACCATGCTACGTGAAATAAATAAACTAGATTCAGAAAGAGTGTTGCCATATATTTTATCTCATACAAAATGTGTGTGTGTGTGTGTGCATGAATGTGACATGAAAGCAGAAAATGGATTATTAAACTAAAAAGTCTAGCAAAGGAGGGGATGGGAGAACATGGAAAGGTATATATATATATATATATATATATATATATATATATATATATACATATATATTTGTGTTTATTTATTACTTCAGGTTACATCTCCATCACAGTACCCTCTTTCTACCCCTCCCAGTCCCACCCTCTGACCCTCTACCCCCTATCCCTTGCATCCCACTCCTCTGGAGTGGAGTGTCCCTACATATCACTCCCCCAACCCAGCTCAGCAGTCATATGAGGGCCAAGACCCTCCTCATATACTGGGGGCCTACAAGGCAGCACCACTAGGGCAAAGTGTCTCATTTATAGGAAAAAAAGTCTATGTTCCTATTCCCTTTGGTGCATTGGTTGTAGCATAGTTATCCTGTACTATATAGCTAAAATTCGACTATAAGTGAATAGATGCCATGTGCATCCTTCTGAGTCTGGGTTAGCTCACTCAGGATGAGCTTCTCTAGTTCCATCCATTTGGCTGCAAATTGCATGATGTTGTTGTTTCTGATGGCTGAGTAGTATTCCATTGTGTAGATGTACCACAGTTTTTTAATCCATTCCTCAGTTGTGGGACATCTGGGTTGTTTCCAGTTTCTAGATATTACAAATAAGGCTGCTATGAACATAGATGAGGAGATGCCCTTGTGGTTTGGTGAGGAAACATTTGGATGTTACCCAGAAGTGGTATGACTGGGTCTTGAGGTAGAGATATTCCAAGTTTTCTAAAATATTGCCAGACTGACCTCCATAGGGGTTGTACAAGTTTGCACTCCCACCAGCAATGGAGGAGTGTTCCCTTTTCTCCACAACCTCGCTGGAAAGGTATATATTAATGAAGATGTCATCATTCAGTCCATTAATTTGTTTACAAACCAAAATTTAATTTAAAAATTTAATCCTAATCTAATCACTATGTGGGGAATGTACAGTAGACCTTAGTGTGTATGTGAGTCATCACACGCTCATAATTTATTTTTTTCTGATTAGAGAAAGGAAAAACATTCAAGCAGGGATTCAAAACTTGCATGACATTCATGGCCCAGGTGTGGGAAGTGCTTGGAAGGCTCTTAACATGATGGTGTTTTAAACATTTTTCTTGTAGTTCACAGGCATGGTAGGATAAACATGCTTCTTTCATACTTACAACCTGTGTCCACCCTGTCCTACACACTCTTCAGCATGCCCTTCTCGGCTTGGCAGTGGTCGTATTTCTCATTGACACATAGGTGCAGAAAGAATGAGGCCTGTGACTTCATCAAGTCTTGGGTGCTAAAAACATATGTACAATTTAGAACAAAATACCAATTTGATAAAGCCTTCCATCCTTGAGATATTTATTTAATTGTGTAGAATCTTACACTTGATGGTTGTATATATGTATTTTATTGTGAGAAAACAATGCTTATTTTACTCTGTTTAATAGAGTTACCAAAGCATGAGGTAATTGTACTCACATAAGAACATATAAAGTAATTTTGCAGTGTTTTTGTCCTCTCATGTGTGATTACGACTTTGGGGTGCCTATAGAGGATGGTGGTAAATCATTTATGAGATGTTCATGTGTTTGAGGGGGTAACATGAGGATTGTGTAGTTTGCCTTTGCTCTCATAGTTTCCTCACAGTCTTACAACAAA
The DNA here is from genome assembly GCA_907164525.1 of Lophiomys imhausi. Classification (NCBI taxonomy): domain Eukaryota; kingdom Metazoa; phylum Chordata; class Mammalia; order Rodentia; family Muridae; genus Lophiomys; species Lophiomys imhausi. Next base: position 6,534,032 of record CAJQZJ010034182.1, on the reverse strand, counting down.
GTAAGAGTTCAATTCTTCTGCAGTTTGATCAGTAAGGCTCTGTAGAGTTAGAAACGTGGAACTTGTAATGATTTCTCTGAATAGACAATTATGGAGAATGGGTCTGGAGAAAATAGCCGGTAAGTGCTATTTTCACTAGCACACATGGAGTTCGACCTGCAATGGTCACATCAGAGTGTCTATGGAAGAAAGTTGCCACTGAGAGAGGATTTTCCCAAGTGTTTGAAGAGAACGTGGCCAAACGTGGTAAAAAATGAATTCAGAATACTCTGCCAGAACATGATTACTTTAATGGAGATTCTGAAACAATGCTGAGAAAGATGGACATGTGGAGGAAATCCTTCTTTTTAAGCATGAGTCAATATAGAATTTTAATGTCTTTAAGTTCAATAAGACCCTTAGTTATTTGGCTCAGTCGTCAGTGTTTGCGAACTCAACGAGTATTCACGGTGTGCTCCTTGTCTCCATGATACCCTTTTAATTCACGGTGTGCTCCTTGTCTCCATGATACCCTTTTAACTCTTTGGCTTAAAATAAAGGAATTTTTGTGGGTTTCAGAGTCCTTCTGCATTTACTATTTAAAGTCTCCCCTCTCACATAGCTTTAGAGGTATTATTCGCTTTAATAACTATCATCATAACCTTTGACTGCTAAGGCCACTCATCAGGCTGGGATCCTCGAGGAGGGTCCCCTTTGCTTCTAAGAATCCCTGAACTTTTTTTTTTAATTTTGAGGTAGAATCTTACTAGGTTTCCTAAACTAACCTTAAACCCACTCTGTAGCCGACTGGCCATCAACTTGTCTAAGCCTCCAGATAGCTGGGACTACAGACCTATACCACCAGGCCCTGGCTTGAAACTCTATTGTATTTTAACTCTGTGTTTTAATTTACTTTCTTTTTAAAGGAAGAGCAGAAGGTCTAAAACAGTTAAATGACACACAGATATTCTGCTAGGTACAATGGGTCACCCAAAGATAAACAAGACATTAGGTAAGACAGACATTTCATACACAACTGTAATAGAAAGAATGCTTTGAATAAATTGAGAAGTATATAAAATACTGGGGATTTATAAAAGAGGAAGCCATTAATTTGCACTGGAACAGCTTGAGGGAACAGGAAAGACCACATCTGAGGTCCTGCCGGAGGAGTTGCAGCTTGAAAGGTGGGTAGGATATTGCCAAGAAAAAAAGGTCACACCTGACAAGAAGAAATGGATGGAGGAATCTGGGATTGGAAGGATGGTTTAAGAGGAAAATGATTGGATGATATAATCAAAATGACAGTCGAATGAAGAATATAAAGCATATGAGATGAAAATAAAAATGACCAGAGGAAATGGTGTGTTCCCCCAGGAACTCCAAGGAGTTTTCTGAACTAAAAGAACTAGAGAAAAAAGAGGAAAGACTTCTCCAGAAGAGAAGGGGTGGGTCGTTGATTGTGAGCCGTTGATGCAGATAAAAAGAGCAAGAACAAAACTTACCCATTGTCTCTCTGGTGGTCATGACAAGAAGGATGCAAGGATTTTCGGGGCAGGGAGACCAATGATGCTTCTCTTTTGTGCAGCAGACCTTTGGATTTTCCAGGTTAACATCAATGAACTTCAAGGAATTATCTTAGTGTGAGATTATTTATAATATAGTATAAACTAGAAGAATATGGGGAAATTGATCCATGTAGGTTTGAAATAAATTGTTTTCTAAAACGTGTCTGCTTCTGCAGTGGAGAAATGATGACTACCTTGTCAAGGCTAATGGATCTAATATAATAAAATAGTGCTAATGTTAGTGAGTAAGAAATACTCTAGCCAACTGCCCACTTCTGCCCTTATTTATCCTTCACAGCACCCTCATAAGGAAAGTTATACTTCCTGCTAATGCAAGGAAACAGACACAGGGAAGAGACTGATTATAAGGCAGGTGTGCTCAGATCTGCTGTAAGAAGGGGTTTTCACAGAGGTTGGATTGGTTCTTCAAGCACTTTGTGCAGGTATCTGTCTTATAGTTGGTAGGTAGTGAAACCTTCATTTACAATCTGGGGTGGAGGTCAATGTTGGACAGTTAGCTTCTCATGTCTTAAGAGGTAGATTTGTGACCTTTTCTAAGACTGGTTTACAAATCAGCTTAGCAATAAAAAATGTCATATATCACCAAGTTAATATTTATAACAGTGATTGCATGATGCTTAATAAGTCAAATATCATTAATCATTATTATCAACATCCTTCTACTCATGTGTCCAACCAGCCATTTGCCCATTTGTCCATCCATCTTCCATCCATCCATCCATCCATCATCCATCCATCCATCCATCCATCATCCATCCATCCATCCATCCATCATCCATCCATCCATCCATCCATCATCCATCCATCCATCCATCATCCATCCATCCATCCATCCACCGATAGAGACAATAGTTATGGAATGGCATTTACTAGGCAATGGATAACTTGTAAAGAAGAAAAAATGTAGCCTGCCTTTAAAAGATATTCCAGTGGGAAATGAAGACAAAGTAGTCAACTATGAGGGACACAGATCTATTATTAAAAATGAAGGCTCAGTTAGTTACCACTCATCTTAAATGAGGTTGGATTTCTAAGAAGTCTTGAAAATACAGGAAATAACACAGATCAAAAGTTGAATGAGTCACTACGTAAAAGTCCTGAGCCAAATTAAGAGATCAAATTAGAAGCTGGATTAAGTGAGTATAACCAGTAGCCAAGAAAACATAACCAATAAGAGCTGTACAGTTTAATGACCAATCTATTTGACCAGTCTTTATTAAATAGAAATTAACATGTCTAAGCAATAATAAAAAATACTACAATTTAAAATTAAAGTAGAGAAATATTAGAACCATCATAGTACAAGTTTTGACAGATTACTTTTTAATTTATTTTTTTTTAGTTTTTGAAATTTCACACCTGAGTTCTATATTTATATAATTTCTGTTCCCTCCCTCTTGCCCTTCAGCTCCTCCTGTGACACCTCCCACCCCACTATATATAAAACCTGCTAACTTTATTTGGTGTTGTGTTAGTCAGAAGTCATTCAGTTCCCAAGACTAGAAATCTCAGCAGTCCAAATCTGGTGTATGGTCCAGGTCCATAGAACCCATCAGTGTTGGAATCCCAAAGAAGTAGTTTCCATCACAAGCAATGTAAACTGCAGAAGCATGAACTTGCCAGTGAGAGTGAAGACAAATAGTCAAAAAGCAAAAGCTCTCTTTTTTGATGCCCTTTTACGTGGGTCTGCCACAATAAAAGGCATGGCCCAGATTTAGGACAGTCTTCTTACCTCAAGTGACCCAGTCAAGAAAATCTGTCACATGTATGTCCAGTTGCTTGGGTCCTTGTTGATTATCGTTTTAGGCCTAATGGCTAGAGAGTGGAAAGCCTGTGGTAGGTGAGAAATTTTTCCTTAGAGAAAATGGATTCACCTTTCCCAGAAGTCATTAATTACTTGGAACTCTTCATCTAAGATTGGGGCTTTATTTTAAAATTTCTCCCATGTTGATATGTCAAATGGTGGTATCATTGTGCAGGCCTTGCATAGGTAACAATTTTTTCTGAGATATCAAGTGTACAGTTTCCCTGGCATGCATATACTTCATCTTATGAAAACTGTTCACACACATATATGTGTGTGTGTGTGTGTGTGTGTATTTTTATATGTGTGTATATGTATTTATATATGTGTGTGTGTGTGTGTGTGTGTGTGTGTGTGTGTGTGTGTATATATATATATATATATATATATATATACGACTTTATCACAATGAGAAAAGTAACTCAGCTCCAGAATGACATTTTCAATAGTAGCCAAACGCAATGAGATGGACCAGATGTGGCACTACCAGGAGAACTATAATTGACAGAATCCCTGAGAAAACAACTTGATGATATGGAAGTCTGCCTTTGAGGGCCTATGCTGCTGAAATGTTGCTAAGTCTGATGAAGGTCGTGTGCACTTTAATCCTGCAGTATGATAAGTAAGGGAAATTGCAGCAATCAAAATATCCATTTAGAAATGGGGAGTGACTAGGTAAACAGTGGTTTTAAAAGATATTCAGAGAATGCCAGTAATACTCATTTAACAGCATGGAAAGTAAAGAAATAAAACACTGCAAAATGATGTTTGTGTACAGTAACTAGAAATGTATTCACTTTTGTTCTGGTGGTCAGCTGTGACAAGTCTTGTAGGAGCTTTTTCTCTCTCGGTTATTTAACTTTTTGCATTTTACAAATGTTATTTAATTGGCATATAATTCATGAGCTTGTATGCATGTAATCAATTTCATCAGCAACTTAAATTTGATTAACATTTAAGATATTCACAAAATTATTCCACATTGATTTCTTCTTCGTAATAATTTACAAATTAAATTGGAATTATAGAATATTTTTTAGAGAAAAGGAAACATGGATTCATAACTGCCCCAGAATTTTAAAAATTCTCTTAGCAAATATTTTATAATATATGTCAAATACCAGACACAGAAAGAAATGACTGAATAAAAGTAATTTTTCTTGTTAGTTTCCATGTACATTTTTTCTTATGCTATCCCAAGAACTTCAGAGAGAGAGAAAAGAAAGCAAAAGAAAAAAGTTCTACATGGAGATTTTTCATTTATTTCCACATTTTTCCCTAGAAACACTTGGATGCAATATGTCTCCAACTTGAAAAATTTACAAATACTTACCACTAAATTTGGAATTTTGGGTCCAAAATAGAAAGCAAGACTGAAATCTGAGCTCTATGATGAAGATACTAGTGTGTTAATAGATATCACGGATTAATGCGTTTTTCTGGGTGTGCCCATCCCTTCCTACACTTTGACTGGGTTGATAGAATATCACTCAATTCAACTCCAGATACATCTATACAGTAAAAGATATTAACCCAACCCAGCACTTAGAGCAGCGGTTCTAAACTGCTGTGGATCACAACCTCTCTGGGGGTGTCTTCTAGCAGATATCCTGCATATCAGATATTTACATGACAATTCGTAACAGTAGAAAGTTAATTATGAAGTAGGAATGAAATAATTTTATGGTTGGGGGTCACTACATGAGGAACTGTATTAAAAGGTCACACATCAGAATCACCAACTTAGACCGTGACAAAACCTGACACTGTAGTGCTGTCACTGGTCTGGGAGAATTGTTCAAACATTCCCAGTGCCAGTGCTGCTGCTTTAAACCGATGACAGACAACATTTTGTAATATGATTTGAAGAGATTAAATGAGACAGCCTAAAAAAGGGACTAGCAAAGTGGCGGCCACATAAGAAATCACCTTTCTACATCAGCCACTATCAGGGTGCCTTCTATACCAGTCTTGAGCCTAGAATGTGGAAGCAATGTTCCTATATATCACTTTCTCCACTTGACACTTGAGATGTTAGACAGATATGTCACTAGTTAAATTACTCATTTTAAAATGATGAAACTTATTTTGGTTTATACTATTTTTTAACCTCCATACCATTTTCCATAGTGACTGGACTAGTTTGCATTCCTTCCAATGGTGCATAAAGGTTCCCTTTTGTCCATAGCTTTGCCAGCATCTGACATTAGGGGTTTTCCTGAAGACTACCTTTCTGACTGCCATGAAATGGAATGTAGGAGTAGCTTTCATTTGCATTTTCTGGTGACTATTTTGCCATATGCATATTGGCCATTTCTCTGGTTATTATTTTGTCATATATATATATATATATATTGGCCATTTACATTTCATCTTATGAAAACTGTTTATAGCTTTATCCCACCCATTGGTTAGGTTGTTGGGCAATTAATTTTCAAAGAAGACAAGATTATTAGTGTTAGTTATTAGCATATAGTAGCGTAGCAATATCATTACATGAAAATAGCTATTTCTTTTTCTTTTGTGTACGGATTCCTTATGTATGTTTACACAATGTGTGTGTATAGGTATGTGTGACTGTATCACATATCACAGTATAAATATGGTGTTTAGGGGATAGCTTCCGGCATCAGTCTTGGTCTTACGTTTCCAGACAGAGTGACTTGGCTGAACATTTCTGTGTATGTGAGGCTAAGTGTCCTTGCAGCTTCCAGGGGCTCGCCTTCCTCTCCCTTCCATCTCACAGGATGGAAGTGTACATCCTGCATCCTGCTTCAGGAGTGCTGGGAATCCAAACTCATTCTGGCACATCAAGCATTTTTCCCACTGAGGCATCGCCCCAGCCCAGAAATACCTTTTTGTTCCAAGTTGCTTATAAATGAGAAAAATGCAGAAAGGAGATACTGCCAGTGGGGAGTAGAGTTAAAAAAATGTGGGGGTCAGAATTCATTTATAAGTCAGGATTAGGAATTAAGGATATTTTTAGTTTTAAAATACTGTGGTCTGAGAGTCTCTAAGTATCACAAAATATTAAGATGAGGAATATCCCTTCTTTTTCAGCAGGAGGATGAATATCTAGCCCTCTATTTGATTTTAATACAGAGGCTCTGCTTATTATAACTGTTTGTTACCATAAAAGTATAAACTGAAAAGTAGCAATGATGGGTGAGTGTAATATATTACATTAAATAAACTTGTCCTGCACACAGCACATGGAAGGTCTGTTTACATTACAGTAAGCTGTTTTCTGATGCATTTACAATTCTGCTGTTCAAATAAATTAAGAAAACCTATGACAGCTTAGTTTAGTTTATCTGGTCCAACCTCAATGACACAATTGCTGTAATTTTAGCATAGTGAACTTTTGGTATTCAAAATAGAATAATCAGCTACGTTTTCTTTTTTCAGAGAAGGTATGTTTTAATTGCTTCTTTAAAATAAAAAAAAAAAAGAAGCTGGGCGGTGGTGGCGCACGCCTTTAATCCCAGCACTTGGGAGGCAGAGGCAGGCGGATCTTTGTGAGTTCGAGGCCAGCCTGGTCTATAAAGTGAGTCCAGGACAGCCAAGGCTACACAGAGAAACCTTGTCTCGAAAAACCCAAAAATAAATAAATAAATAAATAAAAATAAAAAAAAGAAAAGTATCAAAAAACATACTAAACAATAAAATTTGACATATATTAAACTGGCAAAGAAATGAACATAAAAGTCCTTTTATGAACTAAAAGATGTTTAAAATGGAAGAATGGTTAGAATAATGCCTTATTTTTCATGTTACTTTTCATGAATTTATCTATGTAGCAACTTTCATGGAGACTAAAAATACATATGAGGCGAGAGGTGTGGTATTTGCAGGGAGTTCTGAATTCTTTACTGTATTAACTAAAATGTGTGCCAGCAAGATTGTCAGCATTCTGTGGACAATATTGTTAACCTTACTAGACTTTATGGCTTCATTTCCTATTGGCACTTTCTGATTCAGGTGTAGAAATGTGTACAGAGAGGTGAGATGGCACAGAGATAGCTGAGTGGAATAGAACATGTATGGATTTGAAGACAAGTTCAAGTCCCTCCCTAGCCATGTGTTAGACAGGTGGCTGCCCAAGCAATGTGACTAACCAGGGCTTAGTTTTAGCTCTCAAATGCTGTTCTTCATCTAAGAGTCATGTGGGGAGCCGGGTGTCTTTGACTTGCTACCAATACAGGAATGGTAGCAAGCTGAGCCAGGCTACAGTCAGATGGACTTCACTTATGGTCAGCAGCTCATGGTTCTGTATCTGTGCTCCTTGTCAAAACCACTGTTGTCTCGTCCTCCAAGGCCCACCATCCTAACTTCACATACTCCCCCCTGCAATCTCTCCCCAGTTATTTTTGTTGTTGTTCAAAAGCCCCCTTTGCCTGTGAAGTATCTTTACTAGGTAAATCTTTTCCATCTTTACTAGAAGTTCTTCACTAGACCCAGTCATGTACCTTCTAAATTGGCCCATGAGGGAAGTGGGGGGGGGACCCACAAAGTTTCACATCACACAACTAAAGAAGGAAGTCCTCGTTCCTACGTCATGTCACAAAAGCAGTATGAATGGCCAAGACAACGTGTCTCCCATCAAATCTAGTAGTCCCATACAAATGTTCTCTGGAAGAAACCAGGACACAGATTTTAAAACAACAAACTTTGTCAAAGAATTCAAGGAGTTTAAAGAAGACACAAAAATTTTATTGACCACAAAGAGCATAACAACAGATACCTGGGTGATATTCAAGAAAATACAAATATACAGCTCAATGGAACGATAAAGAAAATTTAGGATTTGAATCAGAATTCTTATATATATATATATATATATATATGTTTATTAATTCAATTTACATCTCAGTATCAGCCCCCTCTCTCCTCCCCTCCTGGTCCCACCCTCTACCCCCTCTTCCACCTATCCTACTCCCCCGCTATGGGGGCCCCCATATATCAGCCTCCTTCAGTTCATCAGTCACATGAAGGCTAAGAACTTCCTCTTAACTCTGGGGTCTGACTCGGCAGCCCCACTTTGGTAAAGTGTACCACTGACAGGTAACAAAGTCATGACTGAAACTGCAGTACCTCTACTTGTTAAGGGATCTGTATGAGGACCAAGTTGCCTGTCCTCTATATTTGTATAGGGGGGTCTAGGTCAAATCTAAGCTTTTTCTTCTTATTCTGGTTAGTGTTTCCGTCACTGTAAGCCTCTAGGGGCCTAGGTTAGTTGGTCTGTTGATCTTCATGTGTTGATCTTGACCCCTCCGGATCTCTCTATTCCTCCTCCCTCTCTCATATAGAGCTCCCAGAGTTCCACCTAATGTTTGTGTGTCTCAATATCTGTTTTGATCCAATGCTGGGTGGAATTTCTCACAGGATAGTGAATGCTAGGTCTCAAATCCAGTTATAAGTGGATAGATGTCATATGTATCTTTCTGTGTGGGGGTTAGCTCACTCAGGATGAGCTTTTCTGGTTCCATCCATTTGGTTGCAAATTACATGATTTCCTTGTTTCTGATGGCTGAGTAGTATTCCATTATAAATGTATCAGTTTTTTTATTGAAATCAGAATTCAGTAAAGTGACAAAAATATTAAGGAAATCTCACACTAGAACAAAGATGGAATTGAAAATCTCAATAACCCAACTACAAAGATCAAGGGGATAAGCCTTATAGATAGAATGGAGCAGAAGACTCCATTATAGGCATAGATGAAGGATAAGAATCTTAGGTTGTTGAACATGCTGGTGCACACCTTTAATCCCAGCACTCAGGAGGTAGAGGCAGGTGGATCTCTGTGAGTTCAAGGCTAGCCTGGTCTACAAAGCAAGTCCAGGAAAGCCAGGGATACACAGAAAAACCCAGTCTCAAAAAAACCAAAAAAAAAAAAAAATCCTAGGTCAATGGCATAAACCAGTTTTTCAAAAAGATACAAAAGAAGGTATATCTTTTCCCAACTAAGGAAAAACATACCTATACAGATATAAGAATCACACAGAAACCCAACTAGCCAAGACCAGAGATGAAACTCCTCACAGCATATCACTAAATATACAGAACAAAGAAAAAGTGTTGAAAGCTGCAAAGGAAAAAACACAAGTCACATATAAGCAAAAACCCATCATAATAACATCTTTTCTCATTGAAAGTTCTGAAAGCCAGAAGATCCAGAGCAATGCATTCCAAACCCTGAAAGACCATGGCCACCACCCTAGACTACTGTACCCGGTAAAGTGATTCACCATAATGGAAGGAGAAAGAAAAATTTGCCATGATACAAACAGCCTAAACAATTCATGTCCACAAAAACAATCCTAAAGACAACACTAGAAGCAGGACTTCACACTGAAGAGAGAAATCACAGCCTACACTCTAGAAAGTGGATAGTGAAGCTATAATTAATGAAACTAAGCAAAACTAGGAACACAAACTACAAAAAAAAACAATAAAATTACTGCAATAATACACACCTGGACTATCTCCAAAGCATGTCAAGACACAACTTTATTTGTTATCACAAAACTCTGTTTTCTGATGGTTAATAAATACAAACAGATTCACAAATACAAAGGACAAAATAATGTTGACATAACCACACACAGAGAGATAAATACCATTAATATTTTTGTATACTTCTAATTTTACAGTTTGCACACCCAAAACAAGCATCAACAATAAGAAAATGAATTTGGTAAATGGCTTACATATTTTTATACTCTATTTTCCATTGAACCACATGGATTTTTCATAGCTTTTTGTAAAAACACTTATTTATACCCTTGTACACTTGTATGTATGCATACATGGTGTTGTGATGGCCAGAAGATGGTGGTGGAACCCCTGGAGCTGAAATTACACACAGTTGTGAATCTGTTGACATGAGTTGCAGTCCTCTTCAAGAGCAGGGAGTACTCTTAAGCCTTGAGTGATCTCTACAGACCCTGTGGAGCATATTATACTAGTTTCTTTTCGGTTGAGAGAAGCTGTTGAAAATATTTGGCTATTATAAGCAAGACACAATGGTAGCCTCATTAAAAATTATCATGCGCATCCAATCCAAATTCAGCAGCACCCATTCTTAGAAGAATTCCTGGGTATGAGCATTTTTCAATACTAGGGAATAAACTGTCAAATGTTCCCATAAAGATATTGCATGATTTTGCTCCTCTGCCGGCTCTGGCCAGGGGTGTTGTTTTCACCATGCTCCTCATACAAGGGCAAGACTCATCACACTATATTTTAATGACTCATTTACTCTCACCATGCTAGGTTCAAAGTCCTGGAAAGCAGAGGCTGTACCTTAGTCATTTTAGACCCCAGGTTCTAGGGCAGAGCTGTTGTGAAAAATAAAAGGGGATTTAATCATTCAGAGGATGAATGACATTAACAGTTTTCAGTCTATTACACACTCATAAACATAAAAGTAAATGCTTTACACCTTTGATTCTGAATACTGTAGAAAGACATAAAAATGTACCTCAGTGTTTTAGTGTATATAGACATACATGTGCACACATGCACACTCACACACA
>CAJQZJ010034182.1:6494746-6515725 GCA_907164525.1 Lophiomys imhausi | reverse complement strand
GAAAGAAAGAAAGAAAGAAAGAAAGAAAGAAAGAAAGAAAGAAAGAAAGAAAGAGGAGAAAACCCTTGAACTCATCAGCACAGGTGACAACTTCCTGAACAGAACACCAACAGCTCCGGATCTAAGACCAGCAATCAATAAATGGGACCTCATGAAACTGAAAAGCTTCTGTAAGGCAAAAGGCACTGTCATTCGAATAAAATGTCAGACTAGAGATTGGGAAAAAATCTTCACCAACTCCACATATGACAGAAGGCTAATATCCATAATTTATGAGGAATTCAAGAAATTTTTTCTTTATTTTTTATTTCATCAAGTTACATCTCAATTGCAATCCCCTCCCTACTCCCCCCTCCAGTCCCACCCTTCCACCCTCCTTCCCCCATCCTCTTCCCTTTTTTTTTAACTTTAAGGTATATCTTATTTCCCCCTACAGCTCCCCCTTTCAGTCCAACAAATGGCTCTTTCTCTTATAATAATCAATACAATACAAAACATCAGAGGTAATTAGACCACAGTTATGAGGGTTATATGGCTTAGCATACATTCCCAATGTCCAGTCCATATGTATTTGGCACCAGACTTTAACATTATACTATCTAACCATCTCCATGAGTTTAAAGTTCTGTATCTAACTCAACATTCATACTAACTTGCAACACAATTTAAAAGCATCTTCTTAGATCTATAACATTCTCTTGACTCCTAAACAACTCAAAATTTAATTATGAGACTCTAGCTATCTATTCTTCAACCACCTCAGAGACCTGTGAGAGATAAATATATCTGATTTTATAGGAAGTACAGGGCCTGTAGCTTCCAAAACTAAGAAATGACAAGAAATTAAATGCCAAGAAACTAAATAATCCAATCAAAAAATGGGGAACAGAGCTAAACAGAGAATTCACAAAGGAGGAATCTCTAATGGCTGAGAGACATTTGAAGAAATGCTCAGCATCCTTAATCATCAGAGAAATGCAACTCAAGACGACTCTGAGATTCCATCTCACACCTGTCAGAATGGCTACGATCAAAAGCTCAAATGACAGCACATGCTAGCGAGGTTGTGGAGAAAGGGGACCATTCTTCCATTGCTGGTGGGGGTGTAGGCTTGCGCAACCACTATGGAGGTCAGTCTGGCAATATTTTAGAAAACTTGGAATAGCTTTGCCTCAGGACCCAGCCTACCACTTCTGGGTATACACCCAAATGACTCCTCACTGAATCATAAGGAAGTTTCCTTATCTATGTTCATAGCAGCCTTATTTGTAATAGCTAGACACTGGAAAGAACCCAGATGTCCTTCAAGTGAAGAATGGATTTAAAAATTGTGGTACATCTACACAATGGAATACTACTCAGCCATCAGAAACAACAACATCATGCAATTTGCAGCCAAATGGATACAACTAGAGAAGCTCATCCTGAGTGAGCTAACCCAGACCCAGGAGGATGCACATGACATCTATTCACTTATAGTCGTATTTTAGCCATATAGTGCAGGATAACTATACTACAACCAATGCACCAAAGGGAACATGAACATAGATTTTGTTTCCTGTCCATGAGACACTTTGCCCTAGTGGTGTCGCCTTATAGGCCCCCTAGGGTATGAGGAGGCTCTTGGCCCTCATATGACTGCTGAACTGGGGTGGGGGACTGTTATGTAGAGACACTCCACTCCAGAGGAGTGGGATGGAAGGGATGGGGTAGAGGGTGGGAGGGTAGGACTGGAAGGGGTGAAAAGAGGGCACTGTGATGGAGATGTAACCTGAAGTCATAAATAAATATTAAAAAGGAAGAAATTGACTTGATTCTTAGATACACATTCACAAAGAACTATCACTTTTGTGTTATGTGTATTTATTATAGATATAGTAGGAGAGGATCCCTTAGAGTGCATGTGTGCATGCATTAATTATTCCCTTGACAAGAAGACATTTGTAGTGGCCTTTCTGGTTGATTTTAAATGTAATTTTATCAACTCACCAACAACAGCCAATATGTTCAATGTATTCTCCACCTTTGCTGGAATGTCTGCATACCCTGCCCCCATCCTGTCTCTCAGCGGGCATCTAGCTTCATTTTTTTCATCTTCTACCTTCGTTTAGCTCCTGCTCTCAAGATTCACAGTTTCCTTCCAGTTTGTTTCTGTGTGAGCGTCTGTGTGTCTGGGTGTCTGTTTGTGTGTTGGAGGGGGTCCATCATGTGCTTATATATGTGTGTAGTGGGGTGCATGTGGAGGCCAGGGCACAACTTCAGTGTAATTCCTCATGTATGGTCCACCTTGATTTTTTGTTTTTTTTTTTTGAGATAGGGTCTGTGATTGGCCTGGGACTCAAAGATTAGGTAACTTGGCTAGCTAGAGAGCCCTGGAAGTCCTCCCACCTTTGGCTTCTTTGTGTTAGATTATAGGCTTACACCATCATGATGATAGGTTTTATATGGGTCCTGAGGCTTGAACTCAGGTCCTCAGGCTTACACAGTAAGTACTTTATCAGCTGAGCTCTCTGTCACCCATCATTTTATTTATTGTCTAATTTATTACTTCTATCACTATTGATGCTGTTGCTGCTGGTGCTACTACTGCTGAGGATTGGACCCAGGACCCCTCACATAGTAAGCACTCCTCTATCACTGAGCCAATTACCACACTCCTCTCGTTTTCAGAATTAAATAATTACTAGGAAATGATGATGCTTCAATTAATCTTTCTTCTGGTGCCTAGGCCCTCTGGGAATACCACTTTTGTTTTTTTGTTTGTTTTTGTTTTTGTTTTCTGGGTTTTTTTTTTTTTTTGGTTGGTTGGTTTATGGGAGGTTTTTTGTTTTTGTTTTTGTTTTTTGCTTAACAGAACAATATGTTAATTATGTTTAATATACTTGTGGTGGTTAATTTTCATTCAACTTTATTGGATTTGGATTACCTTGGATACAAACCTCTAGGTGTAAATAGAGGGTGATTCCTAAAAGGTTTACCTGGGGAAGGAAAACCCACCTTAAATACGATGTGCACCATCCCATGGACTGGTGCTTGAGCTACACTAAAAAAAAAAAAAATGGTAAAAAGAAAAATTAGTTTCACAGTAGCTTTCATCTTGTGACCAGCTGCCTCACGCGCTCACCACCATGACCTCCATGCATGCCACAATGGACTGTATTGCGAGCCAGAATAAACCCTTTTTCCTATAAACTGGTTTTGTCCAGTATTTTGTTATAGCAGCAAGAAAGGTCACTAATACAGAACTTATCCATTATATTTCTATTTCCTGTTTCCATGTTATTGATGATGACTGGGAAGTTCTATCGATCTTTTCTCTGAAACATAAAGTGTAGCAACACTAAGCTTCATAAGTTGGGAAATTTGCCTTAGTGTGATACTTGATACATTTGAAATATGGGCTTAAATTCATTTTACTTTCGAAAAGCAATTTCATCTGAGCAGAAATGGTTGTCACACCAGGTTGGCCATGTGAACTGGAACCAGATGTTTTTACCCTAAAGAGGATCTGTTTCCACAGTTATGATTCTGAAATCTTATGCTAATCAAAAGAAAAACTTTGTTGTCCTAACATTCTTGTGCCAAACCATAAATTCTGCTTTTGTTTTATAATATACATCTTGGGGATATTAAAGAAGTCAGCATTTCATTTTGTACATTCACACTTTCACAGCTGCCACAAGCGTATGTGTGGGGGGGAAAACTTGACTGTAAGTCTGGGAGCAGAATGATGAGCTAGAATGCTTCCCTGCATGCCAAGGACTGGGCATCAATCTCCAACACCACACAAAACAACAACAACAATAATATGATTAGAAGTTCACTTTCCTGGCAGATTAAGGTATCAGAATTGGGTGAGCATGGTGTGTAAGCCTTTAAACCCAGCACTCAGGAGACAGAGGCAGGTGGATCACTGTGAGATTGAGGACAGCCTGATCTGTATAGCAAGTTTCAGGCCAGCCATGGCTACTCAGTGAGATTCAGTTTCAGAAATATAAAATATTTATAGGACGTGGAGATGGTCTAGTGGTTATAAGCACTTGCTGTTCTTTCAGAGGACCTGTTTTTAGTAGTCAGCACTTACATGGTGGCTCACAACTGTCTGTAACAACATTCCAGTGGGCCACAAGCCCACTTTTGACTAACAAGTGCACCAGGCATGTATGTGGTATACATACATAACTCATACACATCAAAAAAGAAAACTCTATTTCTGATAAACATATATACAATTCTATTATATATATGTATATAGATATATAAATTGGTCATTGATAGTAAAGCACTCAGAACTCCTCCAGAAAGATACACTGAATTACATTTTTATAAGTCAGATGAAATTTTTATACATATAGAATCTTCAAGCTATCAACATTTTTCGATTTATTCAAAAAAATGTTTAAGTTAGCACACAAAGTGACAGGCTTCCATATACAGTTTTAAAAATAGAGTTTCACACATAGCTTTTCGTAGAGTTTGGTTGACCTTCATCTCCTCCTCTCCCTAGGTCACCACTTGTACCCTTCCACCCTGACCCTATTCCTTCCAGTTTCATATCACATGTGCTTTCAGACTTCTCTCCTGACAACCAATCATCTTTCAGCATTTAGATCCATGCCTCCAGTTTCCTTAGAAACTAACCCATCTTTGGTTGTTCCACTTTAGCCCAGACTTCTAAATTCCCAGTGTGAAGTAGACATACTCTCTCCATCCAGCTTAGAAAACTAGTGTAGAACATTTTGAATTTTTTTTTTACTTCAGTTGGACAAAATTATTTTTTTCAGTGACTATCTAGCAACATCATGATGGCATAAAAATGTGTGTGTTGTACAAAAGGCAGTTTACCTCTGTACCTCAGGTCAGATCCACTTTTGAACCCCACTATCAGCTCATTGACATGGATAACACAATAAGAAAATCTTCATTTCCCATGTAATAGGTGGGTTTTTTAAACATTTTTTTTGGTGAGGGGCAGGAATGTATGTGCATGCCAAGACACATATGTGGAGGTCAGATAACAACTTTCACGTGGTGTTTATCCCCATCTGCTGTATGAATTCCAGAGACTGATCTCAGGTCACTTGGCAGAAGCACATTTGCCTGCTGGGCCATCTAACCAGTCTATCTGTAACAGTCTTGAAGAAGCAATGCAATAATGTATAAAAAGCTACTACAGAGTTTGACATAAGCCAAATACTGATAGTAAGCAGGTAACTAAATGAGTAAATAAAAGCTAATTGCTTGATGAATGATAAAAGTCAATTGTATCAGTATTGAAATTATATAAGGCAATGTTTTCCTGCTAACATCAGATTAATCTGTGTTTTTTATTGTTTGGAACATGACCACTTTTCCTTTCCTGTAACAAAATGCCTAATATAAACAGTGTGAAGGAGGAATGGCTTACTGATTATTGTTTCAGGGGGGCATCAGTGCCCTCAGGCAGAACATTGTAGAGGCAGAAGCAGATATAGAGAGAATACTTGATTTCATTGTGGACAGGAAACAAAGAAAATCCCGACATCAGACACAGTCCTGAGGGATGTGTCCTTACCAAGCTATTTCCTCTAGCTAGGCTTCCCTCTTAAAGTTTCCAGAGTCTCACAAAATAGTGTCACTAGCCAGGCAGTTGGCATCCAGCAAGTGCACCTGTGGGGAATATCTCATAGCCCAACTATAATGAAGATCCTCATGGCAGTGTTGGGTCCTGATTCCACATGCTCCGGCTTGCTCCTTCTCATTTACCCAGCTGAGCTGTTTTTCTTTGCCCGCCAGGGCCAAGCTGGGGCCACTTCATTTCATCACTAAACAATGATTATGAAATATTCAACTGCAGGGTTTTTCCCCCTGGGTTTTCTTCTTTCTTCTCTCTTCTTCCTTCTTTCTTCTTGGTACACACAACATTGCTGTTGATGTCACACTTTCTGATTACTCCTTGTCACCTGCTCTCTTGGACCCCTGTCAAGGCCCATTTCACACTTCACTTAAATGGGCTTGACTATTTCAGATGCCTCTTGCAAGAGGAATCAAGCAGTATTCATCTTCCTCAAATAATTAGTCCACAATGAGTCCCGTAACAAATGCAAATTCAGCTGTAACCTATTTGTCCTTCCACTGAGAACATAAAGTTGATGCTCTAATTTTTCCACTTTACCCTATGCGGTCTTTCTGGAACCTTCCCTTTTTATGCTGGTTTTGACATCAACTGTGGTGAACACTCGGAGCATCATTTCTGTTTCCTGAAATATGCCCTTCTACCACTCAAAACCCCATCCAATTTATATTTACAGTTTATATTTACTTCTGGATGTCATGCATTACTGTCACAAATAACTTCAAAATCCTCCCCCAAGTGATGTTTGCATTGTGCAGGTTCCTAGGATGCCGGGACCAAGATTCTGGCAGGGTGGACACTGGACTAATTTCTAACTTGGAATATTTAGAAGTGAGCAGCTTCCACTTCCTTTGTCAAAGAATTCTTATTTTTTCATGATGGTTTCAGCTATCTTATTGCAAGTCTGATGTCTCTAAGTCAGTCTTGTGTCTTTTTTGTTAAAGAATGCTCTGAAGTGGCTCCTGACTCAGCCTTCTTTTTCAGGAGTCTTTTCCTGAGGTGACAGTCTCAAAACAGGTCGTGAAAACAATCTGAGTGATAAAAGCAAGTGTTACAGATGAAAATGCGAAGTACTTTTTATCTTGATATGTGTAAGATGTGAGTATAGGTTCGTGTGTGTGTGCAGGTGTGTCCATGCTACAGTGCAAATAGAGGTCAGGCAGCAGTCTGAGGTGTCAGTCCTTGCCTCCCACCTTCTTTGAGGCAGGTCTTCTTATTGTTCATCCCTCTGTAAGCAGGGCCAGATGGACTCTGAGCATCCAGGGATTTAGCCATATTCCCAGCTCTGCATTTTGTTTTATAACTTAAAGCTAATTTTGCTGTATCTCTTGTATGGCATCTTATAAAAGAGACGCTTGCAACTTATATATTAATCTGGATCTACCCAAGGTACATGCATAGATATTTTTAATGATGGACTTGCATTATTTAAAAGTCCAGGAAACCTAAACCTTCCTATATTAGTGTGTGTACATGCACACATGCCCATTCTGAAAGAACAAGTCTAACTAATGTCTAGTGCACCATTAAACCAAGATATGAATAAATAAAATATTGGGGAGATGAATGAATAAAATATTGATGTACCAGTGCCTCTCCAAGAAGAATTGAAAGCCTATTTTTTGATGTGATTTATCCTTGTGAAATTTAATTCCATTTCTTTTGATGCTTACAAAAGTTTCTATACAAATCTTTTATAGGAATAGGAAATAATAGAATGGAGATGTGAAGTTTTCTGAATTTTCTTTATACTATGAAGGAATCAGTATTAAACAACCAAATGCCAATCCAACACTTTGCAGGGTGCTAATGAAGTTACCAAAGAGGGTCTCTGTTCATTAGCTCTAAATTTCCATAAGGTGAATAAGGCAGCAAAAGAAATCCTCGGAACTTTCAAGGTTGTGGTAATAGAACCAGCCATCTAGAAATGGCACAGATATTTATAACTTGGTATGTAATACATCCTGACCCCACCTAGACTTGACGGAAAGAAAATTTCAAACTTACGCTGGAAAATGAACTAGAAGTAGAGTCGTGAATAGATTGAAGAGGTTAAATGCCACCCTCAAGCAAAGTGTGGGAGATACAAGCAGGGCGGGACTGTAGAGGAGGAAGGTGGATGCAGTTGGCTGTGACTGGCTCATGCTGCTCCTGGGCAGCATCTTGCTCTGGCTTGTCGTCATCAGGACCATAGCATTTGCCTCCCCTTCCATAGTCATGGCAGGCGGTGTGTGAGATTAGTCGTGAATCTTTCTAAGAACGCATTCCCGGGCCATGCTGCCAAGCAGATAACTGATTTAGGCAACATCCCATCTCACCGCATAATTGCAGCCTTCAATCTGAGTGCTGAAAATATGCTACTGCAAAGGACTCTTTCAATTAATCATGAAGTAGTACTTAATGTTCAAAATATAAATTAAGAATCTATTGAATTTATTTGCATTCATTAAAAGCCCATGACTGGACAGGAGGAAGATATCATCTGTACTGCTAGGCTGAAGAGACCCGGCTAGAGAGTTTCAGTACATCTCCCGTTGAGGCTCATCTTGTTACACTGAGAACTGAGAATAAAGTTCAAATCTTCAGGCATTTGCCCCTGTCACCTTCTGGTCACTTCAAAAAGATCTTTAAACCTGGAGATAATGGATGATATGTTTAAACCTATATTTTATCTACGATCTCCAAATATTTATTTATTTTTCTATAAATTTTTCAGTTAGCATACGAAAGAAAAGGGTTTCAGTATATTTAATACAGGTGTCTACATCATTGTACTTTGCTTATACTTACTTTCTCCTTCCTTCATCCCTCCTTCCCCTCTCTTGTGGATTTCTTCTCCTCCCTCAAATAGTGCCATTTCTGCTTTCATGCCATATATATGTGTGCATCCAGTTTCTTTTCCTGTGTTGGGATAAAATATGCTGACAAAAGTAATTTAAAGGAGATAGAGTTTATTTTGGCTCAGTCCTTCATGGCTAGGAAGGCATGGCTCCTGGTGGGAACTGGAGGCTAGCTGGTCACATCGTAACCATACGCAGGAAGCAGAGTGGGAAGGAGACTGTAGAACCTAAAGGCCAGCCCCCAGAGACCCACATCCTCTACTGAGACTCCACCTCCTAGAGGTCCCACAATCTTCCAGAATAGAACTGTCAGCTGAGGGCCTAGTGTTCAAACCCATGAGCTTGTGGGAAATTTTCCATATTTGAAACACAGATGTATTAAGGTAAATGCTGTATTATGTGTATATATATGGATGGATATAATTAAATCATAGATTACACATATGATAGAAATATGGAATATTATTTTAGAAAACAATAAAGGAGCATTGTTTTATTGTTACCTTCTTTGCAAGGGTAATTAAATGTAGTAAACTTTCCCCTGATCATTTAAAAATGTTTTTTTTCTTTATTGTGGGATATAGTAATTAATCACATTTGAAAAATCCTTGCTGAGGACTTCAAAGGCAGATGCACAGCCTAAAAATTAGTAATTTATTTTCTTCTTTTCCTTTTGATACTATTTTTGTTTTAAAATCTCTATGTAGAGCTGGCTCCCTGTGTGTGTGTGTGTGTGTGTGTGTGTGTGTGTGTGTATTTATGTTTGTGTGTGTGTGTGTGTGTGTATGTGTGTGTGTGTGTTTATATTTATGTTTGTGTGTGTGTATTTATGTGTGTGTGTTTATATTTATGTGTGTGTGTGTGAAACAATAAAAATTAAAGAGATCAATACTTTGAGAAGGGATGGAGAGAAATGAGATAAGTTGGAGGGAGAAGGAAGTGTAGAAATTATGTACTGTATTCCTGCATAAAATCCTCAAACAAAAAAAAACCTTAAAAAATAGTTTTAAAAGAAAGATGATTAAAGATGAAAGCCTTTGGAACTATCACCCAAAATACAACTTCATTATTTATAATTTAAAACTAAGAATCTCTTTACATATTGAATAACAGGCATACAAACATAGAAGTCAGGTCACTTATTGTAGGTGCCGTCATAAACACATTCCGTAAGCTCTGCTTTCTGTCCTTAAAGCGCACAGCTGAGGTGCCAACATTAGGTGATATACATTTCTTATTGGGTCATGTGATCTTGGGTTAAAGGATTCACAATTAAAGCTATATCCTTTGGAGGATCACTTATGTTATCTGTATTTCACAAAGGTTGTCCTTTAATAAAAAATCCTATTTTCTTCAAGAATTTTTCCTCCCTCCCTTCTTTCTTTCAAGAGGAAAAAAAATGACAAAAATGTGATCACTTGTCTTCTCAGAGTATGAGGGTGTTAAACAGCCTTGAGTGGAAAGCAGATGGAATGTCGTTTAAAGCACATGGCCTCTTGTAATGTTTTCCTTAAAAAGCTCTCAAAACCAGTCCCAGTGATGAAAGGGGCTTGCATATTCTTACAAAAGAAATAAAGAAATCTCTGCTTCTCTCCACTGACCCACTGCTCTTGTCCCAAGCTCCAAGATCCCATGTGACATCAATATTGAGAAATGCTCAATTGATTCCCAGTACCACCTTTGAGAAAAGTCTCCACAGTTCCTAGCTCTATGGATAAAGGAGATAGACTATATAAGGTATGGAGGTTATCAAAACATTTCTTGGAAGTGTCTGAAAAAGAAAAAAAATGAGAAAGGAAAGTCTTTATCTGCCTTAACTCTTGAAATTTATGACAAGGGAAATTATATATACATATATATATATATATATATATATATATATGATGACTCAGTACGCACACATTTTAAACTATGATTCTTCTCCTTAGGGAAATTAAATCTGCTGAAGTTTGGCTTTTTGTTTCTGCAAAAATAAGGGAGAATTTCACCAGTCCTATAAGAACAAAACCAACTAGTTCAGGAGCAACTTCCTGTGCTCCTAGAAATGGCAACTGAATCTTTAATTCAGTGTTTTGAGGGGTTCAATCAAGTATTTAGAAGTCACCATTTGGCTTTCACGTTTCAAAATTAGGAACAGTGGAATCTGGATATCATTGTGGAGGCTTTTCCTTAAGATTTAGCATGACAATGTAATTTACATGAGAAAATTGTGAGAGGTTTTTAATCCTTTCTTCCTAACCACGACATTGGAGATATCTAGAATTACTGAGCAATAGGCCTCTATACCTGCCTGGGGGCTTTATCTTCATCATGTTAAGTGAGGTGGGAAGATTTGTCCCTGAGATTGTCACCATCCTGAGCTTTATAAAAAGAAGGTGAGCTAGGACCAGAATCCATTGCTGTCACATTCATGATTGTGAAGGTCACATGATCAGCCACTTTGAGTTCTGGCTGCCTTGACTTTTCTTCAATAAAGAGTGTACTCTGAGGGCTGGAGAAGTGGCCCAGTGGTTAAGAGCACTGACTGCTCTCCTAAAGGACCCGGGTTCAAATCCTAACACCCGCATGGGGGTTCACAGCTGTCTGTAATGGCCAGGCGTGATAGTGCATGTCTTTAATCTCAGCACTCAGGAGGCAGAGGCAGGTGGATCTCTGTGAGTCCAAGGCCAGCCTGGTCTACAGAGTGAGTCCAGGACAGTCAAGGATATGCAGAGAAACCCTGTCTCGAAAAACCTGAGGAAAAAAAAAAAAGAAAAGACTGTACTCTGAGACCACAAGCCAAAATAAATCCCTTTTCTCCATAACAGGAAAAAAGAAAAACTCGGGTAGTAACTTAGTAATTGTGTATTGTGCTGCCCTAAGCATGAATATGCAGGTACATCTGAGACTGTTGACTTGGATGGAGTTCTTCAGGTACATTCCTAAGAATGGGACAGTTGGACCATGTGACAATTCTTAGTTGTTTGTTTGGTTGGTTGGTTGGTTTTGTTAAGAACCTCCACACTGATTTCTATAGTGACTGACCTCATTTATAATCCCACTAAGCCACCCACTGTGTGGTAAGTTTCCATGCATCATGGTATTAGTAGACCAACGTGGAGTCCTCCAGTACAAAGGGCCCTAGATCTTGTGATGTAATTACAGAGAACCCAAGGGAACAGCACGGAACTGTGGAGGGGTTAGCACCCTATGTGTGAACTTTAACAACTAGAAATGAGAGGAAAACAATGAGAACAATGCTCTTCATTTCTTCCATTCTTGTACTAAGCATGATGTGATCTCCCCCTTGAAATCATTCCAGCAAAGCCTCAGGCAGTGCCCTCCTGTCACACCCACCTCTGAAGGGAATGACTTCTTCACAGCTCACATGGATGGCACCACCATGGCCTGGTTTTGTGTCCTTACTGCATCTTCCATCACTGCTGTTGACTTACACTGTACAAGATAAGATGTCAGGATTTTAACCCTTGCTTCAGGCTCTGCTTTGTAAAGGACTTAGAAAATACACACATTAAATTCAAGAATTTACAGGGAGGCTTTTTAAAAAACTAAACTCGTTTTCTTCAAAATTTCTGGCAAAATAAAACAGCCTCTAGGAAAAAAAATCTCAGCAGACTGAATTCCCAGCCTATTGTCAAATACAATATTTATACAAGATTTTCTGATTTATATATCAAAAATATGGCTCATTCTAGTGTCTTAAATGCTTCTAAGAAAGGAGCATGAATTTGCTGATTAGATAAATTCATAATTCAATGAACCATTAACTATACTTAAAAAATTCAAGAGTATATGAGTTTATGCTGGCAAATTTTCATTAAATTGCTTAACAGTTCACTATTATTGGAACTTTTCCTATCTATACATTAAAAGCTGAGCTAAAAGGAATGAGAGAGGGAGGACAGAGAGAAGCTGGTAGGTGTTCCAGTAGCCAGGAATGAATGAATCACATCTTGATTCACTTTCTATAATAGTATAAATAAGAGACTGAGATGGCACCCTGGACCATTTCCTCCGTGGGATGATGCATGGATTTGGATTGAGCTGATCATGGTAGATATGTAGGACTTTGTCATGGTTGACAGAGCTTTGAACTAAAGGCTTTCATGGCTTTGAAGACTCTGAGATCTGCAGGAAAGAATCAGAAGTGGGGACAGGGGCATATACCTTACTGGATCCCAAGGAAGAAATTGTCCTCAAGGTTCTGCCTCCTGCTTCCTGTAGAACACCTCTAATAAAGAGACCTACAATTGAAGGTGCTGAACTAGCAATATTCCCATGGTAAGGGCATGAGTAGCTAGGAGCAAACACAAAACCATCAGCCTCCTTCAGAGGCAGCTTTGCACACTGGCAGGGCAGCTAGCCTAGATGAGCAGCAGAGCTCGTCTGTGGGGCTTACCAAAAGAACCTTCGCAGTGTCCTGGGATTGGATCTCAGAATACATGTGTAGGTTTCTAACTCAGAAACTGCACACCTCAAATGACATTTTGTTTCGTTTCCAATCTATTGTTTCAATAGAAAGGACACTCTGATTTATGGATAATCGCCAAAATATTAAGGCAAAGGTTTTTGGAATTCCACGCATTTATTATGCTGTGTCTGGCGTCATGCCTTAGATGCACGGACCAAAATGATTGTGATCTCATGAAGCCCCAGGACAGAGGAACGTCACCTCTGAGCCTCAGTCCTTCTGATTGCTCCTTTCCTGTCCCATCCCCTCCTGAGGACAGTTCTGATCATCCTTTCTTCTGCTTCAGTATAGACACTGCAATTTTTTTTAATCACTTAGTTATAAACAAGTTTCCATTTCTTTTGAATTTGTGTTTTTTCGTGGCCTGTTATTGTACATTCTGCAGTGTCTCTCCTCCCTTTGGTACCCTAACTCCTCAGGAAGCTCTTGGGGTAAGAAGTCATAGTATTGTTCTTATTTCTACGCTCAGTCATAAATATACAATTAATGATGTAGTCAAAGGTATAGACAACATAAACAGCCACAGTCATAACAATATGACAGTAAGTCAGTATTACATATATAACATCTGTACATGGATTTATCCACACATTTTGCTTCTTAGTGTGGATGTGATACATGTGTGGTTTGCCTAATTCCCTCACATCAGCACATCATCAGAATGTGGAGTGGTGATTCCTGTCCAGTGCAAAGTAAATAATTTTAGAATGTTATAATGTGGAACTACCCCTAAGTATCAAATAATTACAATTAAAGATGGCTGAAATATTTAATGTGATTTTTGACAAGGGAAAATAAACAGCTCTAAGTAAATGAATTCTGTATATTAGAATAAAGCAATATCAACTATTGTATTGATAAATGGAATTTGCTGTAACTGAGTGAAGTGTTACAAACAGAGAATATAATTAATACAAATGAAAAATATCTCCCCTTCCAAAAATTGTCTAGAACCATTTTAATTGGATAATAGTAATTTTTTAAATTATAAACTACTAGGCTTTTATAATATTAGGCCATGTTTACCTCAAAGTATTTTGAGATACAATGTGCTATTGGGGTTCTAAGCAAGGCCAGCAGCACTGTCTCCCCATAAGAAAAAAAGGTTAGACTACCTTTTTATGCCTGTATGTGTTTCAGGCACCAAAATATCATACAGATATATACAATTAAGAGGAACTTCTATGAAGAACAACAAAACAATTAAGAACACAAGATGATTTAATTTGTAAGTAAAATTAAGTTGTCAAAATCACATGTAGTCTGGCTAAGGGAAAATCATATAAGAATAGGCCCTCAAACCTTGTGTGTCTATTGCTGACACAGAAAAATAAAAATAAAAATGGGACTCTCAGGTAAATTTTGAAGAGAAACTCTCTAAATTGAAATCAAATGATGCCATTATTAGCTGACAAAATAAAACTGAAACGCTTAACAATCTCAAAATACTTTTCGAGAAAATGGATATATAAAGATCTGCAAAGAGGACTAGATGATCGATATTGGTAGTGGGGGTGAGTAGAAATTAGGCCTACGAGCTATCTGGAGGAGGCAGTTGGGCTCTAGGTACATGATACAGGGATGAA
Organism: Lophiomys imhausi; assembly: GCA_907164525.1. NCBI lineage: Eukaryota > Metazoa > Chordata > Mammalia > Rodentia > Muridae > Lophiomys > Lophiomys imhausi. The sequence continues at coordinate 6,501,214 of CAJQZJ010034182.1, read as the reverse complement.
GCATCATGCCTACTTCACAGAACTAGTGAACATAGATAGTTTTGTATAACTCAAGATAGGGTTCCATTGTGTACATGCATTATAGTTTCTGTATACATTCATCTGTTGATGGGCATGTGGGCTGGTTGCCCTTCCTAACTATTGTAAAGAGAGCAGCAATAAATATGGATGTGTGAATTCTGCAGGAAAAGGGGTGGATCTGGAAAATATACTAACCAAGGTAATGCAAACTCACAAAAGTAAAAACATGTTTTTATGTAAATGTGGGTAAACACCAAAAACTAGAAAGGAGATACTAGAGGTGATGAGAGGAAGTCTTGACACAAACCACTTTGAAGGACTCAGGACATTACCAAGTGCTTCAGATGTTTAACTGAGTAGGTTTCTTACAGCCATTTTCTTCAGGCTTTACAGCATGTACAAAGAATGCGAAAGGTTGTTGGGACAGAGCTAAAGAGCACCTCCAAGGTGCAGAAAGCCAGAAGCAGGGCTAGAGAGAACCAGGCACAATGAACTGGCAGCAGGATCAAAAACAAACAGAGAACTCACACCACGTGGAACACAGAGGCTAGGCTGCACAAGAGAAGTATTTGAAAGCTTGCTGGGGCTGAATTCCAGGATGGAAAATATTGATTCTACACTAAGCAACCAATCAGTATGAAATGTCCAGCATAGTCTTGTGTGTTTTAACATATGATCTTCATTGTACTGCCTTAGGAGGCTGTGACAGCTTAGGATATGGGATTGAGCTAGAAAAAGTAATTTGTAGAAGAGGGGCAATAGCCTGTCAGGCTTACTTACTGATTTCTCTACTTCTTGACTGCTATGCAATATAACTAGCCACTACACATTCTGAATCATCCACTACCATATTTTTCACACTGTTGTAGACTATTGCTGCTCAATCCATGAGCCAAAATAAGTCCTTCCTATCTTAAGCTGCTTTGTAACAAAGTATTTGGTCTCGATGGTGAGAAAAGCAACTAAAATAATGGTCCATTAATCAGAAATGTGAAAACCCCAAAGTTCAGGTTCAGGTAAGATAACTCATACTTCCCATTGGACAATGGATAGAAGAAAAGGAACATTTATTTCTATGAGAACACGTGATTTATCTTTATGCACATTATTAAGCAAAATGGGACAAAAACAAATGCTAAAGAAATAAGGAATGATGGCTGGTTGTCAAGATTTAGCATACATAAATCAAGAAAGTAGCACAGATGTCAGCATTCTTACATAAAGATTTTATAGTGCCCAGAATTAACATACCTAAAGATCTAGTGAAAAAGGGAGTGTGAGTCAGCACCTTGGAATTTCAGCACAACAGCAGAGGGTGTGAAAAAGAACACAAAAGGAGCACTGTTCACTGAGCATATAAGACATGAAAAATTACTGTCATGAATTCAACAGAAAAAAGGTGATATACCATTGGGAATGATCCTCAAGATAAAATTCATGTAGGAAATAAAAGAGTTGAGAAACATAGAATAGAATACAAAAGAACTATGGGACATATCAAACATTTGATATTAGTGCATCTGGGACACGTTAAGAATTTTTTTAATATAACAATGGATATATTGTCACCAGATTAAATAGGCACTTCATCTGCTGCCTTGATATACTCATAAGCCAAATGCAAAGACAACCATGCATATGTGCATTTTATTCAAATAGATTTAAGATAGATAAGAAAATCTTAGACAACTAGAGGAAATACACATGATCTGCACAGGAAGTGTGATGAGAAGATAGTTAACTTCACATCTGACCCTACTGAGGCCAACTCATGATGGAACTGTATTTTCAAAGGAGCGGTATTTTCAATATGAACATGCAAGTCAACCTTGAATTCTACATCTAAAAAACAAACTTCTTGTGATGAAATCAAAAATTTTCAGGAAGCAAAAGCTCATTTTTCTTAAACCAATTTGTTGTATTGAGTTAAATAGAAAAGGAAATGTTTTCAGCTAATGGGAAATGTAATCCCAGCTCTAAAAAAAAAAACAAAAAATGGAAATGAAGAATGAGAAAGAATTAAGTATATAGTTAAAACCAAAGAGCTATTTTGGTTTGTATATGCGTGGTTATATATAAAAATGAACATTTATGTTCACTCAGGTCTTTAAATTTTACTCTCAAAAATTTAAATATAATAGTGTACTTTAAGATTCATAGTGCATGAATAATGCATGACATAATAACATCATAGAAAATAAGAGAATTTATTCACTGTTGCCAGTGAACCAACTAACATACTTACCCACAATAACAAACAATCTTACAGTTTCTCTGATATACCATAAAAATGAAGCTCATATAAGTGAGGTCACCTTCCAAGAGCCACCAAAATGCAAAGCCAGAATGGAAGCCCTCAATCCTATGTATTGGACAATGCATGAAGAAGTTGTACGTTTCCTGTACAATCAGAGGGTCTAACAAGCTAGGCTTGCTGTTCAATGGAAACAAGTAGATTTAAGCATGGTGAGCTGGACTAGTATACATCACATTATAATTCTGAGTGGGAAAGAATCAGATATAATGAGAATAGTGTGTTACAGTCTGTAGATGGTGACATATGCCTGTAACCTTAAATATTGGAGATAATTTCAAATTTCACTCTTACCTGGGCCTTAGAGAGAATCCAAGTCCCACCTAGGAAACATTGTAAGCCCATTTCTCACAAAAAGAAGGCTGGGGACTTACTTAGCCGAGAGTTGAAGTTCTTGCCTGGCATGCATAAGCCCCAGGGTTCAGTCTGCTGAATCTCAAAATAACAAAAAAGAAAACAATAAGATTGGTCTGGTGAGTTTTTTTCTTTGAAGCAATTGTTGAAATCGTTTCTGTTTTCCACTGTGCAGGCTCTTTCCATTTTCTGTTCCTAGCCACCTTCCCTCTCTCTTTTTGACTTCTCTCTTCTTGCATTTTTTGTTCCAGTGTGGGTAAGGAAGTATCCACCCAGTGACACCCACATGCTTTATGCACTTCTCTGCTTACTCACAAGAACAGTATTTTCTCATTCTACTGCTGAAGATAACCGTTCCTCCCCTAACATTTTTATAAGCCTCTGTCCACATGGATGTGGGCACCTATGGTGGGAAACCCTGGGCTCCCAGAGGAGAGAGAGATTTCCTTAGGATAGACCCTCATCCCTTTCCAAAATTTTCAAATTCCTTCTCCTTAAAGGTACAGGGCAGAGTTCAGAAAGCACAAACTCTCTGAATGTAATTCCTCTGATCAAGAAAATCAAGTTCACCTTACTGTCTAGAGCACCTGTCTCATCCTCACTGGACCCTTTCCACCATTCATCTGCCCAACTCCTGTTTACCTAGCAGGACCTGAGATTACCTGTCACGTTTTACAGGAAGGTCTAACATCCTTACTCTGCTTGCTAAATTTTATCAATTTGACCCAAATCTAGACATAACCTGGAAAGAGGGAATCTGAACTGAGGAATTATCTTCATCACACTGGGCTGTGGGAACGCCTCTGGGACATTTTCTTGAATGCTAAATTGATGTAGGAGGGCAAGGGACAGCCTCCTGTGGATAGTGCCGTACTCCATCAGGTAGTCCTGGATCAATATATGGAAAGCAGGCTAAAAGAAGCAACATTTCTCCATGTTTCTGCTACACTTCCAGCCTCAGGTTCCTTTGCTTACTCCCCATGATAATGAAATATAACAGACAAGGCAAAAAAAAAGCCCCTTGGTTCCCCAAGTTAATTTTGGTTTTGATGTTTGTTACAGCAGCAGAATGAAAACTAAAGTGCTTTCCTAGTTTTTCTGTGCACCCAGATGCAGTGGTCCATGTGTCTATGCACTCCTGTAGATTACCAGTTCTACTGTTTTGTCTCCTGCTGATCTTTTCCACCTACAGTGAGCTATGTGTGCAAATGAGAATATGCCCATTAAATATCCAACAGTCCGATGACTACCATGATAAAAACACTTAGGGTGGTTATTTCATATTTCTTTGAGTGAAACTAAATTCCTCAACATTTCTCTGAAGTCTTTTGTATGCCTATGATTCTCAAACATTACTTTCCTCCCAAGTCCCACTGAAACTCATTGCTGCTGATTCCATGAACGTGGTTTTAAAACTGTTTGAACAAACAGGTCATTTTAGGGAACACTCTTGTTCAGGGCCCTTTGAAGTTAAATTTGAGGGAGGAAGAGTGCTGCTCTGAGGAGACCAGAGATAAAGATATGTGATTAATGGTCTTGATAGGCAGTTTGGAAGAAATTGCTTTGACCACAGATGGGTATTATAACCCTTACATTAATCAAGTGTCTTTTCTGTGTTCTCTGCATCCTAAGGAACCTAACTTTCTCAACATGCAAGGTAGGAAAGATTTGCTGACTCTGGCAAGGCTTGGGAAAGCTACTCAGCAGAACACTCCTCTCCCGGGTGCCCTTTAAAAGAGCTTCTTGAAATCTTAATTTGCTCTAAAGTTACTTTTGTAAATTGGTTAATCCTGCTCTGCTGAGCTCCTGGTTTGGGCTGTCCATTTGCTGTGGCCAGGCCTGGAATGGTCAGCACACTTGCACACCTCTAGAAGATGGTGTCCACCTAGCTGACCGTGTGGCTCCTCCGAAGAGTGGGGTTCATGAGAGCCATCGGGAGCAACTTTCCTTTGTAAAGTCTCTTCAAGTATGAAATCATTTTGACAAGATGCTTTGTCATTTGCTTGACATCTTTTTTCTCTCTTTAATTAGGAAGTGGCTGGAAGATAATTTAATCTGAAAGGCTGCCACCTACGTAGCTGTGGTTAAGAGATAAATTGAATAGGGTCTGAAAAATTATTCCAAAACCTTAGTGAGATGTGGGCCAAGTAAACAGAAGGTGATGTTAACAGTGGATACATATTATGACCCTTTCTGCCTACTTAACCAGCAAACTATACTTTATGGGTGGTCCAGATTTGGCCAAAATGGTAATTTCCTATCATAACAACTATGGCTTATAAACCTCCAGGATACTGTGGTCTCCTAACACAGTTACTGACTTAACTACTTTTTTTTTCTTGGATACTTATATGGTATAGGCAGGAAACAGTAACTTAACCACAAGGACTTTACTCAAAAAATACAATGTGATTCCAAAAAATAAACACTTTTTTCAATGTTGAAACATCTCCTTATGATCTTCATATTTTTTAATCACTCTAATGTATAACTACAAATTGAACTACTGTGGTTATTAAAATAGAAGAAAGTCAGGTGTGGGGACAGGGCAGAGACATCAACTGCATATGTGAAAAAGCAGAAGCAAACGTGAGAAGTCAGAAAGTATTCCTTATTTAACACATGTTACAAACAAGGTCTAATTAAAGGATTTTTATAAGTATGCAATTTTATCCATGCAGTTTTATTAAATGGGAAATATATGTGCTTATGGCCATCTCAAAACTGCTTGTGTATGTACAGGTATATTACTATGTGTGTATGTGTGTGTGAGCATGTGTATGCATGTGCCCATACATATGTGTGCACCTGTGGATGGAAGCTAGAAGTTGACATCGGGTGTCTTGCTTGATTACTCTGTCTTACATAATTTTTTTGAGACAATCTACAACTGAGTAGGAGTCCATCCATTTAGTTAGAGTGGATAATGGCCTCTAGGGCTCCTCCTGCCTCTGCCACTGGAACACTTGTGTTACAGGTGCACACCAACACTCATGGGTCCTAGGGATCCAAACTCATGTCTTCATTCTTGGGTCACTGGCATTTTACCAGGTGATCAGTTGATTTTTTTTTCAGAACATTTCTTTGATTCATTATCTTTCATAGCCAGATGTCAACCAGATGTTGGTATTTTACTAATATTCTAAAAGATAGTATTATTTATTTTTCTCTATCAATTTTCTCCATCTTATATACTTTATCAAACTATGAAAACCTAACTTCATAGGCTAATTTAGCTTTCTTCAAATCCCTGAAAATCTAATGACTGTCCTTTTCTTTGCTGTGTTTTTCTTATAAGACTGGAGTGGAAAAACTTAACTAAGGAGTTTCATGTTACTATTATATAGGTAAGGTTCATGCCTTCATTCTCAAGTGCCTATACTGACAGTCATGTTTTAAAACTATATAGCAATTTGTATTTTATTTTATTTGATAAGGGTCATATAATTCAAATTTTATTTCTCTACTAAGACAAAGTATAAATCCCACATCAATGACAACTTGAAAATCAACTTTGTCATATTCTTTGAGAAAGCATCAAAGGATGCTTGAGGCTTTAGAATGCTGAGGACCCTTGCCATTCCTATGGCAAGCTCCTATTCAATTTCTACTTGTCACCGTCACATGTGAATAGGTAATAGTATAGCCTAGTCCCCAGCTATTACAATAGAACACAGGCATCATAATTTTAAATCTCCCAACTTATTTTTTTAAAATATACTCCTCTCTCAATCTCTCTCTCTCTCTCTCTCTCTCTCTCTCTCTCTCTCTCTCTCTCT